>JAVJIX010000306.1:0-157500 GCA_036785185.1 Paratrypauchen microcephalus | reverse complement strand
TAGTTTAACAAGAATGAAGATAATATTGAAAACAAACCGTTTTGGTATCGTAATAGTATCAGGTATCGGGATTGGATCGGAAGTGAAAACATGTCTGTGCATCCTTAATCGTCAGCCATGTATCGTGTATTGAATCGTGAGGGATTCCCAGCCCTGCTCTTGATTTCAAAACACAAATCACAATCCAAAACATCTCCAAAACAACTCCATGCCAAAGCGAGTACATTTCCGAGTCAGCAGGCGGAACTGACAAATACGACTGAGCTTCAAAATAGAAAGTAACTTGGGACTGAATAAAAAAATGGAAAAAAAACATTACATAAAAAACACTTCGACGCCAGCGCACAGTCGTTCAATTAGAGCATGAAGTGACCCTGTGAGGAGAGCTGTGCCGGGGACCGTCCACACCAGAGGTGACACAAAGTGGACCATTCTCCAGACTGGCAGCTGATACAGTCGTCCAGTATATTCACCATCCGAGCCCCACACTCACTGTCTGTGTCCGGGAACAAGACACTGGGGCGAGCAACTGGGACTCGTTTGTTCTGGGGAGATTTGGGAGACGACGAGAGGGAGAGTGGGCTCTGGTGAGGCTGAAAAGTTACACCAAAAAAGAGGTGGATTTGAAAGGAGACACTTGTTTGTTAAAGGTCCGAAAACAGCTCAGACTCGTTAAGATTTAAGATTTTTTCAACTTCACTCGCAAAAAGCTTCTTGATTGGTGTAAAACTATAATTTATAACCTAGTTTTAGGGCCTGTTTACACAAGAATGTTTATGGGTAAAAACGACCAAATATTTTATCAGAAGTGCCTTTCGTTTAGACAGTGACAGCATTTTGGGGGCTTAAAAACTGAAACCGCCCTCTAAAGTGGAAAACTTGAATACGCTCCGCTGTAGAGTTTTCGTCTAATCAAAAAAGATCAAAGTCAGCTTTATTGTCAATTCTGCCATATGTGTTCAACATACAGTGAATCAAAATTTCATTTCTCTCTGGCCAAGCAGTGCAAAAAGACAGTGTACAAAATACAGTGGTACCTCACCTTACGAAATTAATTCGTTCCAGAAGTGGTTTCGTAATGTGAATTTTTCGTAAGTTGAGTAGCTATTTCAATGGAAAAAGTCTGATTCGTTCCAAGGCCCCAAATCCAAGTTTTTTTTAAATAGTGTAACATTGTGTTCTGCGTAGAGACTGTAGACCCAGGACTAAACGTGGACTATACCAGGTCTAGACCAAGGTCTAAACCTGGACTAAACCTGGACTAAACCAGGACTAGACCAGGTGGATTAAAGCGCCGCGCGCGGGTCTATTTCCTGGTTTCGTTTTGAGTCACGGCTGAGGCGAGCAGCGAGGGGGACCGCACGCAGTCTGAGCGCATGAACGAGACCCGTGCTCAAACGTGCCTCCTCTAGACCTCCTCTAGACCTGGTCTAGACCACCGCGGCTCTTGCATGCGTTCGTTCATGCGCTCAGACTGCGTGCGGTCCCCCTCGCTGCTCGCCTCAGCCGTGACTCGAAACGAAACCAGGAAATAGACCCGCACGCGGCGCTTTAATCCACCTGGTTTAGTCCTGGTTTAGTCCAGGTTTAGTCCTGGTCCAGTCCAGGTTTAGTCCTGGTCCAGTCCTGGTTTAGTCCAGGTCTAGACCTGCTGGCAGCTCCGCGCCGGGTCATGCTGCGCTATCACACGTGTCAGAGCGCAGTTTTCTCCCCCCTCCTCCTTCCCCCCACACTTCACTATTAATAATTTTGTTGAAAATCTATGAAAGTTTGAGTGTTTAAACGAGAGACAAATGTGAGAAAAGTTTAAATCCAGTCTGAGATTTCGCGTTTCGTAACTTGAATTTTCTTTCGTATCTAGAGACCAAAATTTAACGTGAAGGCGTTTCGTAACTTGAAATTTTCGTTTGTTGGGTCTTTCGTAAGGTGAGGTACCACTGTACAGTATATAGACAAAACAAAACAAAAACTATCTAAGACAAAAATCTAAATCTAAAATCTTAAAGCAGTGCAACATAATAAATAAATACCTACAGATGTCCAAAATGTGCAGTGTGCATCAAAATGTGCAATGGAAGATACAGCAGTGAGATGGTAATGTGCAATAGAATGTGCATTGAAGTTAGGCAATTCCAGGGCTGAAATTATCCAAATGATTCGAGTGAAGGTGTACGGAGTTTAAAAACACAGTAGATCACTTCCCGTATTACCAAATGACATTGCAAAAGACAATTCCAGGTGAGAAAACATTACAGCATTATAACATAGATCAGAAAATAGCAGATAGGCTCTTTAAACACATGGAAGTCTCCAATGTAAAGCCCTATGAAAAATGACAAATCTATAATAACACAATTTATTTTACATTGTGCAATTAATGAGACTTTAATTGATTTAATCATTCTGCAATTTCTAAGTGTCAATAATATGCTTGAGTGTTTTTAATAATGAGTTCTCTCTCACTCCATGGGGTTTGGAGACTTGTTTTAGACTTTGGAGGAAGAAATGTCTCTATTTTTGTTTTATTGTAGTGAAAACTGTGATTGAAAATATGAGGAAGAAAATGTGATTACTTTTTGTCATATCACCCAGCCTTAAGTTGAATATTATTATATATTATACTATATACAGCTCTGGAATAAAATAAAAGACCACTGCATTTCGTTCTGAAATCAGCATCTCTACATGTATTACAGCCATTCCATTCCAGCGTCTGTTGAATTCCAACACAAACACAAAGCTGAGCTACTTCAGTTCTTGCACCAGGAGTGGAATAAAGTCACCCAAGAACAATGTGAAAGACTGGGACTAAACCAGGTCTGAACCAAGACTAAACCAGGTCTAAACTAGGATTAAATCAGGCCTAAACTTGGACTGAACCAGGGCTAAACCAGGTTAAAAAATTTGATCAAACCAGGACTAAACCAGGTTTAAACTAGGACTAAAATTGGTCTAAACCAAGACCAAACCAGGTCTAAACTAGGACTAAACCTGGTCTAAACCAAGACTAAACCAGGTCTAAACTAGGACTAAACCTGGTCTAAACCAAGACTAAACCAGGTCTAAACTAGGACTAAACCAGGTCTAAACCAAGACTAAACCAGGTCTAAACTAGGACCCAAGAACAATGTGACAGACTTGTGGAGAACATGTCAAGACACATGAAAGCTGTGATTAAAAATAAGGGTTATTGCACCAAATATTGATTTGTGAACTCTTCTTAAGTGTAAACATTAGTATTATGTTGTTTTAAAATGAATTTGATCTTGTATCTTTGCATTGTTTGAGCTCTGAAAACATGGATCTTTTTTGTGTTATTTTTGACCATTTGTCATTTTCTGCAAATAAATGCTCTAAACGATCATATTTTTATTTGGAATTTGGGGGAAATGTTGTCAGTAGTTTATAGACTCAAACAAAAATGTTCCTTTTGCCCAAACACAAACCTATAAGTAGTAAAATCATAAAAAACTGATCATTTTGCAGTGGTCTCTTATTTTTTTTTCCAGAGCTGTAAAACATACATAGAGACGATGAATTATAACTGGTACTAATCAGTGACGATCAGGCTGTATGCAGCGGTTCAAAACAACATGCAAAAACACAACAGTTTAACTTGTTACAGAAATAAAAGTCAAGCCGCAGTTATTCCACAACATGTTTTGGCTTAAATGCGTAATGAGTTACACAAAGTCCTCGCCTTTTTCCAAACCCAACCTAAATAAACATCCGACTCCCTTTGGTCCGGACCTGGTTACATCATAACGAGGAGGACCTCTTGTTCGTGTGTGTGTGTGTGTGTGTGTGTGTGTGTGTGTGTGTGCTCGTTTACACACAGCTCACTGGAATGCATAAAGCCAAACATCTACTGACGCCTACTGGTGGAACCTGGAAACTGCAAAACTTCTGCCAAGGACAAGTATAATTCAAAGCAGCTCATGGGAGGGTTTAAGAGCGCATTAGGGTTCTGAGAGATTTAACAAAGGACGCAATTATCAAATCACAAACGCGGCAACTAAGACGTGCTATAATTTCTTCCACAAACAGCCAAATAGCTTGTGTTTTTCTGCATAAAAACAGCTAACCCTCAGCGTCTTTGAGCGCCTTGAAAAGCGCTTTATAATAAAATAAAATAAAATGTATTATTATTATTACTATCATCCATTTTAAGATGTTTTTGTAATAATAAATAAAAACTAGTGACACATTTAAGGTAAATTAAGGAAAAAGAACAGCTAAACTAGACTAACTTTATATAAATAACAAAAAAACAAAACAAAGAAAGTAGTACAATATGATGGATAAGTGTAAAACATTGGAAAGGTGTGTAATTCAGTGTACAAGTGTGTAAAATATTGAATAATAAGTTATCTAAAATGTATATTCTTCATACTGATATTGTCATACTGTTATTTTATTGTATTAACTGTATTGTATTGTATTTATTGTGTTATCTGATATACATTTATCCCATTATGGATGTGACTTGGTGGTGTCTAGTGCTTGTCTCTTTGAAGATAAATACATTTAATACCATACTGTGGAACATTCCAGGCAAAGAAGCTGCAATAGTTAAACAGCAATAGTTAAACAGGAACTATTCGGATTAGATCCCGGTTCCTTATCTCGCGATTATAGTCCTGCAAATCGCAAAAGTAATCCAGTTTAACATTTAGACTCAATTTCAATATTCTCAAGCCCCGCCCCGTAGCAACAATCCGTACAAAACATGACATATTAAACTCACAGCGGCCGTCCTATCTAAAATGTCAACAAGATACGCATGCCCGTATTGGTCTAGACAGGCAGAGTCAGACCAGCGTCTCCTCAGTGCGACGTAACATCCTTTAATTATCTCGGCATTATTTATGGATTTGTTTTTGAAAGCACATCCTTGTTCCTCTAATGCAAAGTCACGAGTCGGCCAAATTGCATGAAGTTTGACTCGGGGAGACAGAGAAGTAAAGGTTATGTTTTATCGTAATAAGCACAATTTGTTCCTTGTGTTTGACCTATTCTAAGCGGAAAAGCAGAGGTTCGTGGATAAGTCGAAAACCTGCAGAGAAAGGGCCCTTGCGGTCTGAGAAGCAAACTCAAAACCTTCTCGCTGCAGGGTGAGAGACAAACTTAAAGTAAGCTACAGTAAAACCTTATCGTTTGACTTTTACTTACTTAGAATTAACAGGAAGTTGTATAAGAAACTGATAAAACTCTCTTGGCAACCCAATACTTAAAAAAATAGCAAATCCAACTGACAACTGACTGATCTGTTCCACCTTGTGATGTCACATTGTGGTGATGTCATGTCATGTAGTGGTGTAGTAGTTTTCATGTTAACAGCTCCTTTTACCTTTAGTTCAGTAAAGATCGGCAATTCCAGGGCTGAAATCATCCAAGTGATTCTAGTGAAGGTGTGTGGAGTTTAACAAACACAGTGGAGCACTTCCTGTGTTATCACATGACATCACAAGGTGGAACGGAGCGTTTTCAGTTCAGTTTGAGAGAAGAACTCTGCTGGGTTTGTGTTAAACGTAAGTGAATGAAACAAAACACAACTCCAGGTATTTTTTGACGAGGAAACAACATTATAACATTGTTCAGAAAATAGCGTAATATAGACTCTTTTATTAATACCATAACGCTAATCGAAGAACTGTTGACTCGCTAAGATAGTCAAGAAGTACTAGCAGCATGCAATAAAAATACAAAAAAAAAAAAAAAGTGAACAATATTATAAAAAAATATGTAATAAAATATAATAACATACAAAGGTAGAGATAGGATTAAATAAGGTGTAAGTAGAGTATTTCACTGCTGAAATCAATTTGGTATTGAACATAATATAGTATAGTATATATATACTCCTGGGACCTGAAGAAAAAAAGTGGAGGTAAATTAACACCTTAGTATTTACATTTTGTTTTTATTTTATTTTTATTTGTAATGTCCTCTGTAATGGACGTCAGGGACATTTTGGTGTTAAATCTGAACAAGTGAACAACCTAACAAAAACTTTTTCTTTTTTTTTTGATGACCAACATCTGACAAGCTTCTACAGTTGCCTCAAAAAGTTCTTAGACTCCCTTTTAATTTCTTATTTATTTTTAATATATTATGTATTATTTATTTATTTGAGTATTTATTTACATTTATATTTTTTAATTTTTTTATGTATAATTGATTTATTGATTTATTTTTTTTAACATTTTTTTTATTATGATTTATTTATATATATATATTTTTTTACATTTGTAGAATTTTTTTTTTTGTTTTTTTTTTTAAATCATAGTGCAGCCACAAACTAGAATCTCAAAACAATTAAAAGACAGACTGGTTAACACAATGTCCACTATAAAGGACACAAATGAATGGGCGGGTCTCAGGAGCAGTTAGTAAGTCTAAATAATAATAGTCTGATCTAAATATTTTCCATGCTTTACAAGGACTGTAAACAGTGTAGTTATTATAAAGTATTACGCATATACTTTATTTTGTGTACTATGGCTGTAGTAAAGTGCAGTACTGCGAATGTCCAATAGGTGGCAGTGTTGTCAGTCACTTTTCTGCCCCGGCCCCACAGTGACATCAGTGAATAAAAGAGCCACTCAAACTCTTAACACAGAACCTTCAATTGTGGCTGGACTTGTTGCAAATATTTCACATGGACTTATGGAAGGAATGTTGAGGAGCCCGGGTTTCCATCTGTAGATCCTGCAATTTAAAACGCTTTACTTCATGGCCTTAACAATGCTGAACAAGTTTGGAAGAAAATATAATTGTACATTTTAAAGTATTTTTAAGTATTACGAAGGTTTGCGATTTCAATTTGAAAAATATACTGTTCAAAGTGCATGCTATAAACAACTCCTGGAGTGTTAAAGGGTTCATATTACTCCAGTAAAAGGAGCTGTTAAATTGGAAACTATTGCTTCATGACATCACAAGGTGGAACAGAGCATTTTGAGCTTTGGAGATATAGAAAGATTAATAATAAAGGGTTACTCAGACATGTGTGAATGAAACAAAAGCTCCAGGTTTGTTTTTGAGGAGGTATCAACATTTTAACGTGGCTAAAATCTCACAAAAGTCAATTTTGTGTAAAAAAGCTGGAGCTTTAACATTTAAGAGAAGACTCAAGCATGATCTGATAAACTAATACAAGGATCGTATGAAGTTTTATGTATAGGTTTAGTTTAAATTACAGGTTGCATGCAACAAATTATACAGCCCTAGGCTAGACAAATAAGAAACAACCTAATCAGGCATTTAGCCATCACTTCAAACTTGTCTCGTCTTCTTGTGTTACCGGTTAAAGATGAGCAGTAACGATGAGGTCTAAGCCTGCTCTACGCTTCAAAATCCCCAACTCTTAAATATTTAATACACAGCCAACATTAAAAAGTGTTTGGCTAAAGAGCACTGCATCAAAAATCAACAAAGCGAGCTTGGTTTGTAACACCTTAACTAAAGCCTTGACTTCAAAGCCCTACCTGACGTCAGAGGTTAACAGGAAATTCAATTACAGTGGTACCTCAGTGGTACGAAAGACCCAACAAACGAAAATTTGAAGTTACGAAACGCCTTCACGTTAAATTTTGGTCTCTAGATACAAAAGAAAATTCAAGTTACGAAACGCGAAATCTCAAAAATTCAAATAATGCGCGCTCAGCCACACACATTATACGCTTTTCTCAGACTGGATTTAAACTTTTCTCACATTTGTCTCTCGTTTAAACACTCAAACTTTCATAGATTTTCAACAAAATTATTAATAGTGAAGTGTGGGGGGAAGGGGGAGGGGGGAGAAGTGTGCGCGGGGACACGTGTGTGATAGCGCAGCATGACCCGGCGCGGGGCTGCCAGCAGGTCTAGACCTGGACTAAACCAGGACTGGACCTGGACTAAACCTGGACTAAACCAGGACTAAACCAGGACTAGACCATGAACGAACGCATGCAAGAGCCGCGGTGGTCTAGACCTGGTCTAGAGGAGGTCTAGAGTAGGCACGGTTTGAGCACGGGTCTCGTTCATGCGCTCAGACTGCGTGCGGTCCCCCTCGCTGCTCGCCTCAGCCGTGACTCGACCCGAAACCAGGAAATAGACCCGCGCGTGGCGCTTTAATCCACCTGGTCTAGTCCTGGTTTAGTCCAGGTTTAGTCCAGGTTTAGTCCAGGTTTAGTCCAGGTTTAGTCCAGGTTTAGACCTTGGTCTAGACCTGGTATAGTCCACGTTTAGTCCTGGGTCTACAGTGTCTACGCAGAACACAGTGTTACACTATAAAAAAAAGTTACACTATAAAAAAAAACTTGGATCGGGGCCTTGGAACGAATCAGGCCTTTTCCACTGAAATAGCTACTCAACTTACGAAAAATTCACGTTACGAAACCACTTCTGGAACGAATTAATTTCGTAAGGTGAGGTACCACTATAACTTAAATTCATGTATTTATTTAATTCATCTAGTCTGGTGGAAAAATAAACATACTTTTGCATAAGTGGCACTAAACTAAAAGCTTCCAAATGTGACAAATAATTCAGATTTTAACTTGCGACTATACAATTTATGTCAATATAGTTCATTCAAAACAGTACAGCAATTCAGATTTGGTAATTAAAGGTGTACTATGTAACTTTTCAGTTTTCGTCTCCTTGTACATTTGCCTGGGATGTTCCACGGTATGGCATTAAACCTATACACCGGGCAATTATTTACAGGTTTGATTTTGTGCTTGTACCTATGGAGATTGTTTAATGTAAGTTTAATGCCATACTGAGGAATATTCCAGGCACAGCAATCACATCTCCATGGAGACCAGCACATGTCGGACCCTCCACCAGAAAAGTTACACAATGCACTTTTAAATGGCTCATAAAAATGTCTAATAATCACGACACTCCATCCAAAAAACATCATCAACTGTTTGTCTCCATGGAGATCATGGAGTTTTAAAGCCATACTAAGAAATATTCCAGACATAGCAATCACATCTCCATGGAAACCAGCACGAATCAGAAGCTCCATCAAGAAAAGTTACAGAGCGCACCTTTATATGGCTCATAAAAATGCCCGATAATCGATAAACTCCATCCAAAAAAACATCACCTGTTGTCTCCATGGAGATCGGGAAGATTTAATGCCATACTGAGGAATATTCCAGGCAAAGCGATCACATCATGGAGACTAGCACATGTCAGACCCTCCACCAGAAAAGTTACATAATGCACTTTTAAATGAAATAAATGATAATCAAGACACTCCATCCAAAAAACAAACATCATCACCTGTTTGTCTCCATGGAGATTGGGAAGTTTAATACCACAATGAGGAATATTCCAGGCAAAGCGATCACATCTCCAGGACAACTACTGAGGCACGTGGTAGAATACGCAAGAAAATTTACAAAGCACACCTCAAAATGGGTCATAAAAATGTCTGATAATCAAGACACTCCATCAAAATTCCCTAAACCATCTTTTGTTTCGACTATCTAATCATAAAGCAGCACAAAATGACATCTCTCCTGCCTTGTAAAGATTGAAGATAGCCCTTATGGGTATAGACTGCTGGCTTAGACTAAAGAATGTAAAAGGCATTTGAACTAAGCCCAAAAATCCCAGGATAAGCAATAAGTACGCCCCCCCCATATCTGAACTCCAGCTTCAACGAGGAAGGAAACTGACTGAAACAAGCCAATCGCCCAACCATAAACTAGGCCACTCTGATGGGGCCAGCTTCCACTCTTATTGTACTTCTACGGCTGCTAAAATAGGCCAAAATAACCTCATTATTCAAGGCTAACTGCTAGCCCACTGGTGGCGTTTTTATCAGAATTCAGCTCGGCTAATCCTACCCCCTTCCTTCTCCGGGATAATCCTTCCAGGAATACAGGTGGGGCCCCCTAACAGGAGCGAAAACATTCCAAGATTTGGTTGTAGATAAGCAAAAAATATGAGCAGGATCTGGCTGCAGGCCTACGCCGAGGATGACCCTCACGTGACTCACCTCCATTCACAAAAGTAAACAGCAGCCATGCCAAAAGACAGCCAAAGTCCAATATTTTACACTAAAGACGAGCCCAAACTCTTCTTCTAGCCCTGACCATTACACATTTATGCATGATCTTTTTCAGTTCCGATACCAATTACGACCTTCGGCAGGCACTGAAAAACAGCATTTATTTCCTTACAACAAAAATGAAATAAGACAAAACTGATCCAAATGTGAAATGTGGCCGTTATTTATCAAACGAGTAACTACGGAACAGCTGTGTATAAACAAAAGTTCAAACATTCTGAGACTTTCCGGTGCGTCCCTCGTAATGTTAACTAGAAACAGGACCTACTGCACGAACAATGGCTACGTTATTTGAATTTACGCAATTCGGGGCTACATGTTGAAATTTAAATGTTTTATATTTGTGACAACATGTTTTAAACTGATAATTTCCCTGTATTAGAAGAGTAGAGCAGATAAAACACAAAGATACGTTCAAATTAGAAATGTATTATAGATTAAATGAACAATCTTTGAAGAGAATGAGGGCAAAAGTGGAAATGAGCTTTTAATAACATTTAATTGTGAACTAAAAACTGTAATTATTTTGCGTATTAAGAGTAAACTAATGAGAATGGTGAAGGATACATGGGTGGAGGTACTGGTATTGAATATCGGCGCCAATCCAGGAAAATTTGCTGGATTCAGTTCCATGATATCGGTTCAGCTGATATCCTGGATGGCCTTTTAATTTGGATGTAATATGATGATTTACAGGCTGTTTTGCCCAAGAATGTCTCGTAATATTTGAACTTTTATTCACACAAAGCTGTTCAGTAATGATTTGAAGTTAAATAACAGTTACATAACAGTAGAATCTCTTGTGTATAAGTTAACTTTGTTTTAAAGGAAAAGTAACTTTTTTTTACAATCTGAGCCTTATTTTGGTAATAAAACAAGTTGTTTTACTCACCCATAGCACTTTGGTGTCATATGGAGCACTTCTAGAGATGTTTTAGATTTGCGATCTCCATAACGTGAGTTCTCGGGGCACATGTTTGCGGTCTCCAAATAACACAAACTTTAGCACTTTTCAAATCATAGAACCTCGATGTCTTAGTCTACGATTTCGTTTGGTCAAAAGTGGCCTGTAATCCGAGATTTAGCCATAGTTTCGAGTAGATGAGGACGCCAGTGCGCATGTGTGGACTGTGCTCTCAGCTCCCGGGACCCACACGACATGTGGAACGCAAAGCTGTAAACTATGGATGAATCTCAGATTACAGGCCACTTTTGACTCAAACGAAAGTGTAGACTAAGACATCGAGCTTCTATGATTTGAAAAGTGCTAAAGTTTGTGTTATTTGGAGCCTGCACAGGGCATATTACATGCTCGGGGAATATATTATATGCCCCGAGCTATGGCTAGAAGTTGCGCTAGGCTAACCGCAAATCTAAAACATCTCCGGAAGTGGTCCATATGACCCCAAAATGCTATGGGTGAGTAAAACAACTTGTTTTATTACCGAAATAAGGCTCAAATTGTAAAAAACTTTACTTTTCCTTTAAGGAAATTAGAGCATCTCTCCGTCCCTACACTGTATTGGTTAATATTGGGTATTGATAGTCAACGAATCAGTATCGGAATGTAAAAAGCGTGCATCCCGGTGAAGGTCTGCGGGGTAGAGTCCTCTGGGTGGAGATCTGCAGACAGACTTTTGAAAACTATAGAAATAAATCTTAACAGCGAAAAGTTTTGGCAACATTCCAGGCATTCCTCATTGTTGAGGCAAGCGTTCGGTAAACTTCGGGTGTCACTTCCTTGATGTAAAACAACATGTCAACATTTGACTGTAGTAAGTCTGGGCTGGTGAGAGGAACGCTGACAGTAAAATGTAGCCAAACAAGCTAAGGTATTTCCGCTAAAGGATGCAAATCATAACAATGGAAGCCTTTATTTATGTTGAAGGGTTTTTTTTTTTTACAAGTGGCTTCACTCTGGCAAGCTAACATTTGCATATTAGTAATTTCACAGTATAATATTCATGCTAATCCCTTTCACTTTCATTTTGAACCTTTGTATTAAGTAGCCTTGCCTTCCAATGACAAGAGTGAGCAGTAAAGCTTTTTCATGACTATTATCAACAAAAAAACTACAATATACAATATGAACTTTAAAAACATACACTTGGCTTCAACTGTTTAGTTAGACATTTGAAACATGACTAAATGATGACGAAATTTTGTTCCAAGTGTGCGGAAATATGTCCCATGAAAGACAATCAAGTGTCTAAATGGGATTACTATGAAAAACCCATTTATATACTCTGAAACAAAACAGAATACTTATAACTGATGAATGATGTGTGTTTGAGGCACACTTTAATATATAAAACTAAACATTGGTTAGATTTTAGAAAGTCAAACTAGCCCGTCTTATGCACTTCTTATGCACGGTTTAAAAAACAGGATGTCGTGGAGGATCAGTGGCAGCTTTGTGAATGGGAAGGGCAATGGGGTCAAGGTATATTGTGTTGAGAGTTGCAAAAAGGAAAAAAAGGCAGTAACTAAAGCTGTTGATCATATAATTAATTTAAGCAGTGGGGATGTCCAAAAAAACTATGTTCATGAGCTCTGGGTAATGACCGAACGGACAAGATCACAGATACAAGCGGCCGAAATGAGGTTCCTCTGCAGAGTGGCTGGGCGCTCCCTTAGAGAGTTACACGGGAGGGGCTTGGAGTAGAGACGCTGCTCCTCCACGGCGAGCGGAGCCAGCTGAGGTGGCTCAGGCGTCTGTTCCGGATGCCTCCCTTGGGAGGTGTTCCGGGCATGTCCCACCGGGAGGAGGCCCCGGGGAAGACCCAGGACACGCTGGAGGGACTATGTCTCCCGGCTGGCCTGGGAACGCCTTGGGTTCCCCCCGGAGGAGCTGGAGGAAGTGTCCGGGGTGAAGGAAGTCTGGAAGTCTCTGCTTAGACTGTTGCCCCACGACCCGGCCCCGGATAAGCGGAAGAAAATGGATGTCCAAAAAGTATATATAATATATATGTTAATATATATATATATATGTTCTATAAACAGAACTTATATTAAAGGTCCCATGACATGGTACTTCTTGATGCTTTTATATGGCTCCTTAATGGTTCCCTAATACTGTAAATGAATCCTTCTTCAAAATCAACACTCTGTGCATGAGAAACAGAGATAAGATGAGAAAGAGTATTTTTTCTCTCTCTGAACAGGCCATTATGGGCGTTGTTGCTTGAATGCAAATGAGGAGAAAAGAGCTGGCCTATAGTAGAGGGTGGGGGCGTGGCCAAACTCTCCACTCTCCCTCTCAGCTCTCAGCTGATCCATTTCCATGTTTTTGCACGGGGGAAGAGATTTGAAGCGTTCCATTGAAAAATAAACACATTTCCACAGAAAATAAAATCAAACCACTGCTGTTTCAGATATCCACAGGCTCAGATAAAGGACTTCCGAGCCTAGAAACACTTGGATGTGCCTCCAGGCAAATAAAAAAACGCATTTCGCATTGAAAGTGAAAGTGAAAATTTCATGCCATGGGACCTTTAACCATTACTAAAAGTAGCACTGAAAACAGATAAGCATCTGAACAAGTTGGTACTTACAAAATCACACAATTAGGGTACTGGACCATTACTGAATATTATTAAACAGACACTGAACTAAATATAAAGTAGTATACGATCACATGGCAACATAAAAAACTACTGCTCTTGGGGTGAAAACTGCTATGTAAAAAATAGTGCTTTATTTATCATAGTGGTATTAAAGGCCACATATTACACTCTGATCTATGTTATAATGTTGCTTCCTCATCACAAACACACCTGGAGTTGTGTTTTATTCATACAACACACAATCCCTGCATATTTAGGCCAAGTTCTTCTCTCAAACAGAAAACACTCTGTTCCATCACACAGGAAGTGCTCCACTGCGTTTTCAAGCTCCATACATATTCCCTAGAATCATTTGGATCATTTCAGCCCCGGAACTGCCAATCCCTTCAGAAAAAAAAGGTAAAAAGTAGCAGTTAACTTGAAAACTGCTGCTTCATTTTGAGCTTTGGAGATGTAGTCAGACTAATAATAAAGAGTTACTCAAACATGGGCGAAACTAAACACAACTCCAGGCATATTTTTGACGACGTAACAACATTATAACATGGTTTAAAGCTCAGAAGAATCTATTTGGTAATATAGACCTGGTATAAAAAACTCAAGCCTTGTCCTTAGTATTGAAATCAAGTTTGAAATTTTGTTATTGTGGCAACATGAATGACCTATTATACAATGTTTGCTGTTCTCTACACAAAAAAGCTACCTCATAAACACAGTGCAGTACGCCTCGGTTCTTCATTCATTTCCATTAAAAAGCATATTGTTTGCGGATTCCTGTCGTGCAACAGTAGCAACCGACCACGATAACCTGCAATCTCACAATTCATTCCAAAGTGTGTTGCATTTATCTGTTCAGGGTCATTCTAAGTGTGGTTAACCATGGCCTAGCGCTTATCTTCTCACACCACCGTGACTGGGTGCCAGATAGGAAGCTTTCTCTCCTCTGCAGCCCTTTCACTGCCACAAATACTTAATCCATTTATTCATTTGGCTCTGGCTGGGTTCAGATAACACGGCTTCACATGCATCCATCACTCCGCTGTCCACGTGCATCAAACACAAGGCGGGAACCACTTCAAAACAATAGCTCTCAGCAGGGGAGATTTAAAAAAAGATGAAAGTCGAAGGTAAAGATGGCCAACACAAGCAAGGCTGATACTAGGATTACAACTGAACATTTTAAACAAAATATTTTTTAAAGTACGCCATTTGGTTGTACTACAGTTAGTCAATGCCATGCTTAGACTATATTTGTATTTCTATATTTTATTTTTCCTTGTCATTGGTATAGTTAAGCGTTATTGAATTGCTTCTTGTTATTTTTGCTACTTCTTTTGAATTTATTATTACCATTTATACATTTGCTCTGTGTTATTATAATATACAGTGCAAGATACTGTGTCCAAATAATTTCCCTTGGGGATCAATAAAGTTTGTCTGAGGCTAAGAAATTATTTGGATTGTACAAAGTAACACGTTTGGGGCTTTTCATACAATGGAATAAAATACAATATGTGTCAGACTTTGGGGATATTCCAAACTTAGAAGTCCTTCGAGATCTTTCCCAAGACTAACAGCTATGTCGTAATGCCTAGAAGTCCAGATGTCAAAAGTTAACAGCAAAAATGCATCTTAATAATTTCAGAGGAATTTGAACTTTAATGTACTTGGAAAGCTTAGATCTCCGTCTGGACATTGACTCTTCCAATATTCGTTTTTTCACAAACTGGACAGCGGTTTCTGTTGAGGCGCACAGACCTCCACCTAGTTCTAGTTGCATTGTTTTCACAGTTTACTAATCCTGCAGCCATGTGGTTTTTGAGTTATTTCGCTAACAAACCAACTTTGCATACTAGCAAAAACATAACATAAACTCATAATATATTCACTATACAAAAAGAAATTACACAAAAACATCAACTTGAAATCCGAGTGGATAAAGTCACTTCTAAAAGAGCCCCAAGACGCCGGCGGTCATTTTACACAATAGGGGGGCTGCGGACTAGGGAGAGGCTACATCAGAAGGAGACACAGATGAACTGTAACATCCAATCTGTGGAAATCCGTCTGGCACTCGGATAACATCACGGATTAATGGATGTGGAACTGTGTGAACAGCGGCTCAGTCCGCATTCATACATGCCAGGGGGAGGATTGCGAGTCGCACAGCCCTGCTTGGTGGCAGAAAGTTGGGGGCCTGGCAGAAACCAGAGTTCTGGCAAATTGTCTGTTCGCCTGGGTTCTAAAAATGTATTGATTATGTTAAATCAATTCTCCTTGAAAAATCTGATTCGACTGGACTGTTTTGACTCATCATCACTGCATCCCTGCACAAACACTTCCAAGGTCGACAGCTCCGGCTTATCTCACAGCACGCTACAAAACAAGGCATTCCACATTCGGCTCACACTGATATGTTTTATGTAAAAAACTCTGCCCTGTCTATTCCCTATTAAATAAAAGAATAAATAAATAAAAGTATCAAAATCTGATATTAAAGTTAATATCAAAACCAGATACTGATTTGAGCGAGTATCAATATTGCAAAAAATCACATTAACAGGACAAAATTTGAGCGTTCTTGAATAGTTTTAGTGTAATTTTGAGCCTTAACAGAACTAGTGTTTACAATCTCATGGTAACATTAAAAAGTACTATTATTCCGTGTATGAAAATGACATTCTTGTAGTAAAAAGCATGGTTTGTTTTCATTGTGGGATCGTAACACTGGTCTACAAGCAAAATGCTTCCGGAACAAAAGTAGTGAAATTTTTCTTGGTTTAAGTCACTGATAAAGAAAAAGTAAGTCAGAAGTGTTGATTGGCTGTAGTTTCCAAGATATAGTATTGGGTCAAAATAGGAAATGTATGCAAAATAAGGCAAAAACGTTAGTTTATCAGAAGGTACAGTGTGTTTACAAGCAACAGTTCTATCTGAAAGCCTCTCTGCACATTCCAAGAACATGGACTATCAGACATGGACTACAAGACATCGGTCTAACAAAATCTCACTTTGATGCTCCTTGTATTGTCATTAACATAAGAAGTAAATACAGTGTTTAAAAAGCTGCTTAAATATGAAATGCAGGCAGTAAGTGACATCCAAACTACACTAATTATCTGAAAGAAAATGATTAATATCGAAAGTATTTGTGGCTCTATAGTCAGCAAAATGTATGGTATTGAGTACTGAATAAATTCCATAGACAGTATAAAGAAGTAGACTAAGGGAAATTATATAGGATTTATGTACGGACAAAATAGCAAAATAAAAACACCAGGACCATGTAGAGTGCGTTAATACGAACATTTTAAGACCAAAATGTTGACGCTCACTGCAGCAGTTACAGAGAGAGGAGAGGCAATTTTTCAATGTAAAGTGAATTGGAGTCCGTGGAGCCGTAACAGCCCCCGTGCTCACTTCCCGTTTGGAAACTCAACGGCAAGCGGGTTCGCCATGTCCATTATATACAGCCAAGGGTAAATTCCTTAGTATCGAAATCAAGTTTGGAATGTTAAATCTACATAACTCAATAATACCAACATCCAGAAACAGTAAAAGCTCCTATCTTTATTTCCAGACATTTATCACCGTTCACAAATAAAACCATATCTCTGGGCCAACGCACTATTTAATCAGTGTCAGGAGATTAATGCTGAGGACTGTTCGGGGTCGTGTTTTTCTATTGTGCATGAACAGCCAATTAAGCCATAAAATCTCATAAAAGCTGACACGGGCTGACTGCAGTACAGCCCTCTAAGAGCGGGCCAGCAGCAGGGTAAATCGATGATCCTGTCTCCTTTGTTGACAAGACTAACATCTCAGACGTCTGCTTTTGGGCAAGCCCCTCTGTCTGCTGGCTCGCTGTGTGCCGTCAAGGAAAATCTCCTACAAGTGCAATAACACAGAATACGGCAGAAAATCAAAGATGAGAGATGAAATTCAGTGGTACTGTTCAAAATACTAGTGTTGTCAAAAGTTTAAAAAATCTGATACTGATACGATGCTAAAATTACACCAGATACTTGTTTGAAGTATTGATAAAAAGTCACATTGACCATCAGAAGAGAACGTTTCCTGAATAGCTTTAGAATGATATTAAGCTGTATAAGTATAAGACTATTGCATTCTATTGTCTAAATGGTTCGAAATGATAAAATTCAGGGATGCTTAAAATGTAAAACTGTGATGCTTAAATGTCTCTGTTTTCAATAGAAAGGTGTAGTTGAATAAAACAAAACGACTGCTTCGGTATATTATTTCAAAATGTGATGAAATGTTACAAATATGTGTGAAGAGAAAGTCTGTTTTCAAAATTATTGCTACTTCAAAATGTTATAATCAAGTATACTTAAAGGGACAGTGTGTAAGATTTTTACCCGTTAATTACTGAAATTGAAGATACCCATTCAAAAATACATTGTTTTCCAAGCCTTTTCACTTCCATCATGAAATCAAAGTATTCTTTTGGACTTAGATATAGTCACATAAAAGGGGGATCTTCCCCATGCAGAGGCAGCCATTTTGAATACGAGAGCCGCAGAAGGACATTTGGGCTCCGCCTTCGGCAAGGCTCGTGGTTTTGGGTAACCAACGACAAGCATGCTGCCGGATCAGACGTTGTAATGGATCTAACACGTGTTTTGGACTAAATTGTTTTACTGGATTTTATTCGCTGGATCCTTACGGACAGATTGAGAGCAAGTTTATGGTGAAATACAGAGTTTGACCTGTGCAAAGCATTCTAAGGTAAGCTAACCTCGTTTTGTGCTTTTCCGTATAAAAGCCCCATGTGCTCGGGGAGTGATTGTTGTGCAGGGAAATGAATTGCATAGTCAAAAAGAGGAGACTGTAAGGTTTCATTTGATGTGTAGATTGTCATGGTACATGATCTGGAATGTGTGTTTTCATGAGAAAAGAAAAAAAAAATAACCGGGACCAAGTTTTATTTATACAGTAGCGGCGCGCGGCTCGTGCGCTGGTACGAGAGCTGTCCGCGTTACGGCGCGCCCGGGTGACCCTCGAGGTCTGCCGTAGCTAAAACAGAAAGTGCAATAGCACCATCCACCTATGCGCCACAAATCCTACACACTGGGGCTTTAATACAAACAATGCCCAGGTTTTCAATTAAATTCATCTTTATTACAGACTCATGGTCCATTTTTTAAAACAGACAAGGACATCGACAATACAAAATAATAAACATTTATGTTTTTAAAAGAGCCATATCAGTGTCTCCACATATTGGACTGACATCGTATTGCCATCTCAAATTTGTGAGTGCCATTATTATTCCGTTGTCTGATTTGTTCAGTCTGCAGATAAAACTGTACAAGAAAGTTCTTAGTGCAGCTGCAGAGTGTTCACTCGTGCAGTAACAAACGTCTCAGGCGCACTCGTCCATCGTGGCCTCCTCAAAGGCGCCTGCAGAGCGTCATTGTAGACCACCTGCAGTCTTTGCAAACTGGCTTTTTTATCATGAATCCAGAGGTGGGCTGTGTAACTTCACATCGTTCGTACAAGAGCCAAACTTATGCACAAGAGTATTTCCCTTGTGCAGAGAGCGTCCTACATTGCCTGTACAGATCATCATCATCTGCCATGTCCGCAGTGATGACATATTTAATTTTAGTTATAACAGTCAGCACAACATTCGACAGGCAAAAGTCAGGATCTCTCATGTGCTCGTCTTCTCTGGTCCTACAGATCATGACCAGACTCTTGGTTGCATTCTACTTTATATCATGCTCCACACTATAAGCTGAACAGATGTTGAGTAGCTGCTGGAGACAGCGGTGCTCGGACTAAGACCCTGTCTACACGGCAAAATTGTGGAGTGAATCCGATAAAGTTTTTTATCGTTTCGGTCTCGCGTCCACATGGCACCAGCGTTCTGGGTACCCCAAAACAATATTTTTTGGGAACGGGTTCTAGAGTGGAAAACTGGAGTTGTCTGGACGAGTAGAACGGATTTGTTGTCTGGACGAGTAGAACGGATTTGTTTACGCCTACGTCACAACCACGTGGCCAGAACAAACAGCAGCCGCGTGCGCAACATTCATTCGTAACAAGACAGCGACCAGCAGTAACTCCACTTCATCGTCGGTCCAGACAAGAAATTCGTTTTTTCCTCGCGTAGTCACTGCAATCTTCGTGTTCTTGTTGTTGTTTGTGTCCGGCGTGCGTACATGTGCATGCGCCTTATTTCTTCTATTGTTCTGGAGTATCCTGTGGGACGGGCTTACAGCGCACATAGAGGCGTGGCCTGTGTATTGTGTCGTTTTCAGCAAGCGTTTCATTGCCATGTGTACGTGATATTTTACTGATCCGTTCCCAGTGTGGACGTGATATTTTTTTTACCCGGTAAGAAAAAATACTGCATTGCCGTGTGGATGTAGTCTAAAAACGACCAGCTCATCTGCATACATAACATTTTTGTCACAATAGAAATAGTTTTTGAAATGAAAATAGTTGTTGCTGTTAAAAACTGATAAAAACGACTCTAAGAAACACAATATATTCAGAAAGTTACTACAATCAAGAGAGGTTATGCAAGTTTGCAAATCAGGACAGTTTTTTACAAGCTGGTATATTTGGTCACATTGTATCCACAAAATAGTACCGGAACATGGCCATTTTTGTACTTCTGGATCTAAACTCGGTGGAGTTCATACAGGATGCCCATCTGGAAGGGTAGGATATCCTCTGGGTGAAAACAATAATAGAACTTTACCATCCTCCTATAGAAGAAACACAGAAAGTCCAGATGGTATTTACTGTATGCAGAGAGTGTGTTGGGAAACGTAGCGTTTCCTTTTATTTCTGACGGTTTCACGATCAGGTGCGTTTCGAGTTTACGTGCAGTTTCGTCTTACAGTTTCACATATTAAAAAATAGACTTAAGAAGTGAGAACTGGAACTCAAAACTAAATGTGTTTAGGGTTTTAGTGTGACAAAAAATCAAACTTGATTTCAATACTAAAGAAAAGGTGACAGTGAAAATATAAACACATTTTTAGACATTTTTTACTCACAGAATGTACTTTTGTGAGCTTCAGGCCACGTTAGAACGTTGTTACCTCATCAAAAACATACCTGGAGTTGTGTTTTGTGTTCTGTTTCATTCACACATTTTGAGTAATCCTTTATTATTAGTCTGTTTCACTTTGTGATGTCATGAAGCGGTAGTTTTCATGTTACCAGCTACTTTTTATCTTTAGTTCAATAGAAACTGGCAATTCCAGAGCTGAAATTAACTAAATGATTGTAGTGGAGGTTTAAAAATACAGTGGAGCACTTCCTGTATCAACACATGACATCACAAGGTGGAACAGAGTATTTTCTGATTGAGAGAAAGAAGGGTTTGTGTGTTAAACGTGTGTGAATGAAATAAAACACAACTCAGGGTATGTCTGTGATAAGGAAACAACATTATTACACAGAATTATTATTTTTTTATTATTATTACATCGGACAATAGCGTAAAATGGGCCCTTTAATATTTGCAGGAGAACTTAATAATATAATAGTTCAGATCAGATCTACAGGAAAGGTTCAATTTTGTGTAACTGTTGTGATTTTGTCAGTTTTTATTCAAATGAGTATCACTTTCTAATCGATTATTTTTACAACCCTACAAAGAAAGCCGTCATATTGCCTAACTAATGTGTCGAGTCAAAAACAAAACACCCAGTGGCAATATATTTCACGCCAATGACAAAACGCATTAACCCATTTCATTGCAACCCAAAAGGTCAAGAGAAATAATGACTTTGAGGTCTAGGGAAACCAATAAATCAATACACTTCTATGTACAATTAAACAGCCAGTGAACACATTACGAGCCAGTGTTTGTTATGGAAAACACTGAGTAACAAATGGTTTCTGAATTAGAGATGTACGATATAAGAAACTAAAAATATCTTCCCGTTTTGGGTTTGTTTGTTTGTGTTTGTTTGCGATAAGATTTGCGATTTGTCTTTTAATTCTTTTCAAAGAATCATTTCTGGGTGTAAGGCGCTCTGCGCTACAGTTTTGTATGAAAAGCGCTTTATAAATATTGTTTGATTGATTGTTTGATTGATTTCGTATCCGGGAGACTGATAAAAAAGACTGAAATATGAACTGACAAACTTTAAAAGGTGCACTGAGTAACTTTTCTGTTCCTTTTCCTTTTTGTTCCTTGAATGTTCCACGGTATGGCATTTCATTTAACTATCTCCATGGAGACAAGCAGGCCGCATCGCCAGGCCGACATACAGGTCAGATCTGTGGAGTGGTGGGCCCGCTTACAGTAAGAATGCTTTGTTTTTGGGGGGGTTTTGGGTGTAAGTGGGTGGTTTTGAGAAATAAAAACACATAATTTAATAGATAGAAGTTATCCTCCTGGGACCTGAAGAAAAAAAGTGTATCTAAATGATGATTATTATTATTATTTTAATTTTATATTTGGAGGTAAAGGAACACTTTAGCATTTACATTTTGTTAATTTTATTTTTATTCATAATGTTGTAACATGTCCTCTGTAATGGACGTCGGGTTGCCTGGAAGAATCCATGACTCATCGCTGTACCAGCGGCGAGTCTGGTAACGCTTGGTCCAGAATGCGCTGCTGTTGCGCTTAGACAGACAGCTAAGTGAACCAATCAGAGAACAGTTAATGGACAGCGACGTGAACCAAGCCGGTAGGAAGCAATTCAAAAACATCTTTTTTGAAAAGAAAGGCCTCTAGAGCTGTCAGCTGCTGTGGTTTTAAGGAATCGATGTGTTTTAGGTCATTTAAGACCAATTTTACAGCTGAATGGAAGGGACGTTGCGGGCAAAGGCAGGTGCACTGACGTCACCATCTTTGAACGAATCAGAATCGCGGAGTCCGTTGTTAACCGGAGGAGCGAGGGTGGAGTGAGGGTGTCCAAATGGTATCGCGCTGTATAGGAAATACAGAGAGATATCATTTGGCTGGCCAGGTAAGGACGTCGGGGACATTTTGGTGTTAAATCCACGTGAAGTTAACAACCTAACAAAATGTTTTTATTGTTTTTGATGACCAACATCTCCGACAAGCTTCTACAGTCGCCTCAAAAAGTTCTTAGACCCCCTTTTAATTTCTTATTTTTTTATTTAAGTATTTATTTTTATTTTTTATGTATTATTTTTTTATTTGAGTATTTATTTACATATTTATTTATTTATATTTTTTATGTATTATTTATTTATGCATGAATTACTTTTTTTTGTATTTACGTATTTTTTTATTTTTATTTTTATTGTTTATGCATTATTTATTTTATTTTATTTATTTATTTATTTTTTAATCATAGCGCAGCCACAAACTAGAGTATGAAAACAATTAAAAGATCGACCTGTTAACTCAATGTCCACTATAAAGGACACAAATGAATGGGCGGGTCTCAGGAGGATATATTTGTTTAATGCCATACTGTGGAATATCTCAGGCAAAGCAGCACATCACCATGGAGACAAGCAGATGACAGACCCTCCACCAGAAAACACAGTGCACCTTTGCAGAACATTTGTGCACATCTAGTAGTTTTTATACAGAATAAATAGAGGAATTATGGCAGAATAAAGGAAAGTACGGTAGTTTAAAAATAACAGCTTCTACCATTTGCTTTGGGTCCATTCAAATTGCGATTTCCATTTGACCACAATTGATCCTGCAGCTCTACTCTGAATAGATTTTTCATGTGATACAGAAAGAATCTGAACAGCTCTTCCTCATCACAAGCTGCTGGTTCCTTTGTTGTTGCTTCACAGGTTTTACTTCTTCTTCTTCTTCCTCCACTTCTCCTCGCCGAGTCAATCCAAAACCACTTTCTTTAGTTTTCTGTAATAGTCACTGTGGTTCCATCATTTAGGTGGTCAGAAGCGATGAGTAGTATTATATGAATGTCATGGGAGATCTCTTTTACAAGCGAGGTCTGGTCCTGGAGGACAGACAGCAGCTATTCTTATCAGGCCAACAGTGAGAGGAAGCCTGCTGGGACATATGCGCAACGGCTGCTTCTGCCAGAAAAAAAAAAAGCTGTAAAGAACTAGCTTCAATGAGTTTTCACACTGTGTCAAGGCTTGCTATACTTGGAAGGCAGATTAGTTTAAGTGTAAGCATTCTTCTGGAGAGGAATGTTAAAAATTCCACTGTAAAAAAAAAAAAAAAGTCTTTAGGAGTTAAAAAACCTGCAGCTATCAGTAGTTGCTTGGCATATTTATTGTTATAATGTTGCTTCCTCATCAAAAACAAACACAGAAACTATGCATATTTAGATTGATTCTCTCAAACTGAAAACACCCTGTTCCAAATAATATTAAAGGTCCCATGGCATGAAATGTTCACTTTCTGAGGTTTTTGAACGTTAATGTGAGCTCCCCTACCCTGTTTAGGCCCCCCATGGTTAAAAGTTGCGAAATGTCTAAACTGAGCATTTGTGATCCTTTTCTGCGTTACAAAAAATCAGAGCTCAAACGGGCGATTTTGAACAAGGAAACTTATTGACGTCAGCTCGAAAAAAGAAATGCAAATGCAGTTCCACCCCCGTCTGTCTGTACTCAGCGTCTCTGTAAATCACGCCCAGAGAGTTTGGACTGCGGAGGAGCTACGCAATGCGAAATACGTTTTTTTATTTGCCTGGAGGAACTTGCGAGTGTTTCTAGGCTCGGAAGTCCTTTACCTGAGCCTGTGGATATCTGAAACAGCAGTGGTTTAATTTTATTTTCTGTGGAAATGTGTTTATTTTTCAATGGAACGCTTCTCATCTCTCCCCCCGTGCAAAAACACGGAAGTGGGTCAGAGCGCACAGGGCACAGCTGAGAGCGGAGAGCTTGGCCACGCCCCCACCCCCTACTATAGGCCATCTCTGTCCTCCTCATTTGCATTCAAGCAACAACGCCCATAATGGACTGTTCCAGAGTGACATTTATGACTCTTTCTCATCTTATCTCTGTTTCTCATGCACTGAGTGTTGATTTTGAAGAAGGATTCATTTACAGTATTAGGGAACCATTAAAGAGCCATATAAAAGCATCAAGAAGTACCATGTCATGGGACCTTTAAAGGGTCTGTATTACATTATTTTCTGGTGTAATAATAATAATACAGAATAATAATAATTCTGTGTAATAATGTTGTTTCCTCATCACAAACACACCCTGAGTTGTGTTTTGTTTCATTCACATATTTAAACACACAAACCCTGCATATTTACGCTGAGTTCTTCTCTCAAACAGAAAATAATCTGTTCCAACTTGTGATGTCATGTTGAAATACAGGAAGTGCTCCACTGTGTTTTTAAACTCCATACACCTACACTAGAATCATTTGGACCATTTCAGCCCTGGAACTGCCGATCTCCACTGAACTAAAGGTAAGAAGAAGCTGTTAACTTGAAAACTACCACTTCATGACATCAGAAGGTGGAACAGAGCATTTTGAGCTTTGGAGATGTAGATAGACTAATGATAAAGGATTACTCAAACATGTGTGAATGAACCTCTTTTTTGTCGTTTTGAAGAGGTAACAACATTAAAACATGACTAAAAACTCACAAGAATCCATTTTGTGCCATATAGGACCTCTGTGATTTAAAAAGCAAACTATCAGCATAAATGTTATCATCTTGGCATACTGGAACAAACTCTTTGACTCTGTTATTTGATACTTCATGAAAACCTTAATGGATTGTGAAATACACTAGTTGGATAACACAAAGATATAAGTAAACATTCTTGAGAGTGTAAATGGCAATTTGCCCAAATATCCAATGGAGACATGAAGTTAACGCTCTACAAGAAACACGGGCTGGACCATTTTATTTCCATATGATCTGAAACTATGAAGAATCGATTCTAACTTAAAATTCACATCATCCTTTTTTTTTTTTTTTTTGCCCAGCTATACTCATTATGGAAAAGAGAATAGTTTGTCAGTGTAAATGTGTAAACTGTAGCCCATATGAAAACAATTCTTTATTCTTCCAATATCTCCCCATAACCTAAAACTAAATTCCACTTAGGTCGTTTTCACACCTGCCTTGTTTGGTTTGTTTAAAACGAACCAGAGTTCGTTTGCTCCTTTGATTCGGACCTTTTGTTCTGGTGTGAATAAAAACCAAAAATCTCAATCTGGAGCAAACAAGCGGACCGAGACCACCTAAAAAGCTCGGTCTGGGTCCGGTTCCATTCGAACTCTGGTGCGGTTCGTTTGAGGTGAGAATGCAGACCGGACTCGATCCGACACAAGTTGGCTTTTTGTACTTAATGAGCTCCCGTCGTATGTCGAGCATTATGGGAAACCGAGGCTGACGAAACTAAACTAAACTAAACTTACGAGGCTTACTTATGTTTTGTGTGAAGAGCAAGAGTCAGAACTTGATGCTCACATGAGTTCTGTCCTCCGTAGTCGTCTCGTTCTGTGTCTTCGTCGTTTGTAAATTGATTGTAAAATAGTGTAAACCTCAAGATGCTGCTCAAACATTTGTGCGAACTGTAAAAACTGAGCAAACCATATCACTATGACGACACTGAAAACAGTAACGCCATGATTCTCCTCCTTCCGTGTTTTGACACGGCTCATTTCTGTCCAATGGTTGAGCGACCTCAGCACACGTGGTTTTGTTTAAAGATGTTGGTCCACTTGGGAAAAAACTGCAGTGTGAAAGCGAACTGCACCAAAAAATTTTTTTTAATTTAAAAATTTGGTCCGGACCAAAGCAAGTGAACTATCAGACTTTCCTGGTGTGAAAACGAACTTAAACTCTATTCTTAAAATTCTAAATTCTAAACTTAAAGCCCTTAAAGTACCTGA
Organism: Paratrypauchen microcephalus; assembly: GCA_036785185.1. Classification (NCBI taxonomy): domain Eukaryota; kingdom Metazoa; phylum Chordata; class Actinopteri; order Gobiiformes; family Gobiidae; genus Paratrypauchen; species Paratrypauchen microcephalus. Next base: position 131,039 of record JAVJIX010000306.1, on the reverse strand, counting down.
TTTGTACTGTGTTAAAACATTAAAAGTAGTTCATTTTAAACAGTTTGCAGTGGTCCAAAGTCATACTTCACTTACCATTTCGAACATCGTAATTATTCACCACATTGAGTTTGTAAGAACTTTTCACAGCTCTCAAAGACCAGCATGTTCTTACAATCACGGTAAAACTAACTAGTACTATCATGCTAATGCGCACTTCCTGATTATCAAACAATACGTGCTTTATAATTACATGCAGGCAGCACTCATTAGACTTACACAGTATATCTGTACTGGGGCAAGCCAATTTTTGTCTCAAGTATGTGGAAAAAGAAAATGGGTACAGGACTTTTAAAGTGGTCGATTTTAAGATAAGCATTTTTTGTTCTCTTATCTAACTCAACTGTACTTACCTAACCGCTCATTTCTACCAACGGAATATATTGGCCAAGTTGTCAACATCTTTCTCACCACTGCATTCCCACATTGCACAACTCATTGTTTCCTCTTAACTAAACATAAATATTGTGAGAACCATTTCAAACCCTCCTTATAATTCACTGTTTGTAAACTGAGGTCACGGGCTCAAAGTTCACTCTCCCGCAACAAGCCAGCGATTGTTCCGAATCTGGGTCGTCTTTCTCAATCTGGTGGAAGATTAATTTGCTTTTTTTCCCGCTCTGAAGTAGCAAACAACAACAACGAAGATGGAGCAACGCTGGTGGGCTGCCAGTGGTAAGCGTCTTGGTCAAGCCTGGTGTAACGCTCTGTTCTGTGTTCTCTCCGGTTCTCTTTGGTACCGCCTCGTGTTCAGAGGTTGGGGAGCGTGGGGAGTTTTGACGTGCCTTGTCAGCAGGGCTCCTGCCTCTCACATGTAAACGCACTGACCTGGAAAAGTCCAGGTTACCTCAAACATGAGGTGATGTTGGTAGTAGAGATCGGACAATATGGATGGTGTAATGTGTTGTGTGGTGTTGGTTGTTGTGGTTGTTGTGGTGGTGGTTGTTTTTGTGGTTGTTTTTGTGGTGGTTGTTGTGGTTGTTGTTGTTGTGGTTGTTGTTGTTGTTGTTGTTGTTGTTGTTGTTGTTGTTGTTGTTGTTGTTATTGTTGTTATTGTTATTGTTGTTGTTGTTGTTGTTGTTGTTGTTGTTGTTGTTGTGGTGGTGGTTTTTGTTGTGGTGGTTGTTGTTGTGGTTGTTGTGGTGGTTGTTGTGGTTTTTGTGGCGGTGGCTGTTGTGGTGGTGGTTGTTGTGGTTTTTGTGTTGGTGGTGGTGGTTGTTGTGGTTTTTGTGTTGGTGGTGGTGGTTGTTGTGGTTTTTGTGGTGGTGGTTGTTGTGGTTGTTGTGGTTTTTGTGGTGGTGGTGGTGGTGGTTGTTGTGGTTTTTGTGGTGGTGGTGGTTGTTGTGGTTTTTGTGGTGGTGGTGGTGGTTGTTGTGGTTTTTGTGTTGGTGGTTGTTGTGGTTGTTGTGGTTTTTGTGGTGGTGGTGGTGGTGGTTGTTGTGGTTTTTGTGGTGGTGGTGGTGGTGGTTGTTGTGGTTGTGGTGGTGGTGGTTGTTGTGGTTTTTGTGGTGGTGGTGGTTGTTGTGGTTTTTGTGGTGGTGGTGGTTGTTGTGGTTGTTTTGTTGTGGTTGTTGTGGTGGTGGTTGTTGTGGTTTTTGTGGTGGTTGTTGTGGTTGTTGTGGTTTTTGTGGTGATGGTTGTTGTGGTTGTTTTGTTGTGGTTGTTGTGGTGGTTGTTGTTGTGGTTTTTGTGGTGGTTGTTGTGGTTGTTGTGTTTTTTGTGGTGATGGTTGTTGTGGTTGTTTTGTTGTGGTTGTTGTGGTGGTTGTTGTTGTGGTTTTTGTGGTGGTGGTTGTTGTTCTAGTTGTTGTGGTGGTTTTTGTGGTGATGGTTTTTGTGGTGGTGGTTGTTGTTCTAGTTGTTGTGGTTGTTGTTTTGGCCTACTACTATGGCTGATAACCAACATTTGCCGATGCCGATATTCTCCGTTTAAAATCCAGACCAAGGCCCACAAATGTATTGTGAAGTTTAAAGTTACAATCACAAATAAACTTTTCACTTGTGTAAAAGATTAACAAAATTTCTTTTATTAAAGGTGCATTGTGTCCCATTTTTCAGGCAGAGGGTCCGCCACCTGTTTGTCTCCATGAAGATAATATTACTTTGTCTGAAATATTTCACAGTGCGGCATTAAACTTATCCATCTACCATTCAGTCAAGTGTGGATGTTTTTATTGCTCAGATCATGCACACGTACAGTCAGCCTCTGCACAGATCTGACTGTCTGGAGGCATCTCCTGCTTGTTTCCATGGAGATAGTCAAGTTTAATACTGTGAAACATTCCAAGCAAAGCAATTACATCGTCATGGAGACAAAAATGGCAGACCTTTCACCAGAAAAGTTACACCTAAATTAATAACTTGTGTAAAAATACAGCCATTTGATGATTTTCTATAAAAATAAGAATCTGTATTGAATATCAGTATCAAAATCGGATGATACTGATACTGGTACAGATTGCGTATCCAGAGTGCTGGAGTCTACAGTCTGCATGTGTTTCCCCCAAAACAGTGGGCTGGTAGTCAAGGTGTGGTTCATGACAAGTCTTTATGGGTCACCGCAATTGTAAAATGTTCTATTTCGGAAAGTGCCTGATTCTCGATTTTATAAGATGAAAAAATGCCTCAGAATTCCTTTGACACAAGTGTTTATGGATTGTTTCAAACATTTAAGGGACAAAAAGTTCCCCAGTCTAATTTAAAAACATGTTTTTGCACTTTTACTTCCTTTCTAACATTTTACGAGGACCATGTCTTTAAAGAGGGGGTATTTTGTTTCTATGAGGTATTAACTACTACACACAACATATTTAGACCTCCCTCCCTTTGCTCCCTGTGCTAAATCACTCCCCCTTCAGAGCACTATCACAATACAATCAGAGTGCATCCCCCAAATGAAACTACTGCACATCTCATCAGGTTTGTCAAGTTGTTGTGAACAGTTTTGTGTATTTAGAAGAATACACAGGAGAACTGGATGAAGATGGATGACGAAGCATTGTGTAGAATCAATATTTATTGAACTGCAAGGAGGGTTCGAATAGAGCCTGGTAGAAATGACTAAGTTACAGAAACATGCTTGGATGATATCAAAAACATATCCGGGCATGTTTTTGATGAGAGCACAATTTTACGGCACGGTAGCTGAAAAACTCTGCCTAACAATATCATAATTGTTCTGAATAGAGCAGGATATGTGACCTGTCAATACAAGAGGCCTGGGAGCCATTTTTGTTCTTTTGAAATCTAAACACCCAGTGAGGCCAAAACAACTTGCCATGATTTAATAAAGGCTTTTTAAATGTTAAAAATCCCCTAAGTGCCTCTGTCCTGCTTTAAACTTACCTGGCCCTCAACCAGAAGAGCACCTGGATAAAGTTCTACAAGTTTTAAGTGCAAAAACACGCAGCATTACAGTAACCTGGTCTTAACGGATTTAAAACACCTGTACGGTATTTTCTGTTCTATGTTCAAATGTTGTTTCCTTATCAAAACATACCTAGAGTTGTCTCATGTTGAGCACACAAACCCTGCAAATTTAGGCTGAAATCTTGTCTCAAACGTATTTTTGTCTTCTTCTCAAAGAGAAAATACCTTGTGATATCATGTGGTAACACGAAAAGTGTTCCGCCGTGTTTTTTAACTCCATACGCCTTCACTTGAATCATTTGGATGATTTCAGCCCTATAATTGCCAGGCCCTCCAGGAATTCGCGATGTTGTGATTTGCAACTTCAACGCAACTTCAGCCAATCCCTGTGAATTCAGAGCGGTGTTGCAATTTTGACCAATCACCGCAACTTTCCCGCAATTATTACCAATTTTGACCAGTCATCTGCGACGTATTGAACTCACGTCGACCAACTTCCTTCTGCTTTACTTCCGTGTGATGAAACGAAACTGTGGCCGTGTCCCCAGTTCGGAGCGTGGTTTGAAGGGGGCTCAGACTGCAGTCAAGGCGGTGCACACTTGCTCAGCCCTGAGAGCTCTCCACGGACCGCATGGCTGTCTGCGAAATTTGACAGGTTTCGCAACTACGGGAAGCAGCCGCCGACTCCATTTTCTCCCGTAGAAGAAGTAGCGCGCGGTGCATGCTGGGATATACGAGTGTGTGAAGCGTGCTTTTTCACGCGCTTGGTCCACGCCCCGATTTCCATGGAAACGACTGCGGTCTGCGAACACGTGTTAACTGTGCATGGGACAAAAAACAAATGACGCACATGCCCTTCAAACCACACTCCGAACTGTGCACTCTGGGAATTGGGACACGGCTTCTAATGGCAAAGAAACATGTCTGCGGCGCCATTTGCCCACAAAAATAACAGCAAAAGACCGAAACAGTTCCCCTCCTAGTAGTAATTTATTTTGGATGTTGGTAAGGTTGTTTTAGGACCATATCTGTGATCTCTGTGTCTTTGTATTATTCTTTGTCAGTAATAACTCAGTATTCAAAATATTACTCAGTTTTAATGACAAAAAGGGAAAATCGCAACTATTTATCGCAATTTTCACTTCCTCCCGCAACAAAATCGCAATAAAAAAACTTAAAAGCACCGCAACTTTCATCGCAACTTTTTGGAAAAGCTCACGCAAATTCAGGCATTTTAGCCCGAAACAATCACAAAAAATGCCCGCGAAATCCTGGGGGGTTTGAATTGCCAATCTCTACTGAATAAAAGACAAAAGGTGGATGCTAACTTGAAAACTACCACTACATGACATCACAAGGTAGAACGCAGCATTTTAAACCTGGGAAATGTAGACAGACAAATGAAATGTGAATGAAACAAACCATAACAAATTTAGTACCTTTAAATATAGTTGCAAATACCTTCTCAGCAGTCGTCTAAATAGGAGTTAAAGGAGATGAATCAGTCAGATCCTTCTCCCATTTAAATCACACTATAACCACCTTTGACATTTGGTACACCCCCTCTCTCATCATTAGACAACGACCTTCCTTTGAAGAGTTGACCTTCTGAGTGTTCGTTCTTCCACCGCCACGGTCCTACACTCGGTGACGCCTCGGTATTCCACTCTCCGGTTACAGTGACAGTGGCGTGTGCACAGGTCGGGGGCTAGGCTAACATTCCTGTCATGACAAAAGTCCAAAAGTCCACACCCCCGCTGCTTGTTAACCTATGGAAGGGACTATACGGGAAAGGAATACCACTGGGAGAAGACATCTGGGTCCGTTATTCCAAGGTTTACTCGTACCCCTATGACCTTTGAGACCAAGGACGATTTTTAAGATGCTAGCTAGCTAACCAGTGGTGGAATGTAAGTAAAAGTATGAAAGTACTGTACTTAAGTATAAATTTTAGATATATGTACTTCATAGTCACATTTTTATACAGTGGTCCCTCGCTCTATCGCGGTTCACTTTTCGCGGCCTCGCTGTTTCGCAGATTTTTTTTTTTTTTTCCTAGTGTCTGAACATTGTGTTGTGCGTCCTGATTGTCTTCTCCTCCGTGTCTCCTGTACAGTACAGAATGTGTTCAGTTTGACACATTTATATAGATGTTATAGAGGGGGGACCCGGGGGGCCTCCGGGAGGGCTCCAGGGGGGACCCGGGGGGGCTCCGGGAGTCCCGCTGGATGCACAAGGAGCCCAGACATGAGGCACTGGATCTGTAGGAAGTCCAGACCGGGACTAAGACATGAGGACCAGACTGGGACCAGACCGGGACCAGACCAGGACCAGACCGGGACTAGACTGGGACTAGACCAGGACCAGACCGGGACTAGACCGGGACCAGACCAGGATTAGACCAGGATTAGACCAGGACTAACCCATGAGGACCAGACCGGGACTAGACCGGAACTAGACCAGGACTAAATGTGGACTAAACCAGGTCTAAACCAGGATTAAACCAGGTCTAAACCTGGACTAAACCAGGACTAGACCAGGTCTAAACCAGGATTAAACCACTGCATGCTCTTTGCCTTGTTTCGTGCGGCTCTTGTGCGTTTTCGCTTCGTGGCCCGGACTGCGTCACTGGACGCGGCCCCAAGAGGGAGGCACGGTCCGGACACTGCCTCGGTCTCGTGCTCGCAGCCCCGGTTGGGATGCCAGTCATGTTGCTCTATGGATTTGACAATGATCAGCGGGTGCACGTGTTCCCCCCACGCTTCACTATGAATACATTTTGTTGAAAATCTACAAAAGTTTGAGTGTTTAAACAAGAGAGAAATGTGTGAAAATGTTAATTCCAGTCTGAGAAAAGTGTATAATGTGTGTGGTGAGGCGTTTACAGCCTTAAAACATGTAGAATAATTGTAAAATATAAAGTTGTCTTACTTCGCGGATTTCACTTATTGCGGGTTATTTCTGGAACCTAACCCCCGCGATAAACGAGGGACCACTGTATAGCGCTTTTCCACCTTCAAAGCACTCAAAGACCTTTACATCTCACCCACTCACACACACCAGTGTACACAGACAATGGGGGCAAGGTGGGTTAAGTGTCTTCCCAAGGACACAACGACATCATTCATCTGTGAGAGCTGAAATTGCACCGCCAACCCACGTCAAGACCAGGATTTGAAACGGCAACCTTCAGATCCGTGGAGAAACGCTTGACCAACTGAGCTACTGTAGATTGAACTTTTAACTTTTACTTCAGTACATTTGAGACAAGGTATCTGTACTTTCTACATTTCTGAACAGGACTGAAAAGTAAAAGTATTTTTATTATTGTTAGAGATCTGCTGAAACATGGACTGGAGATTTATTTTTAACACGTTCATAGTCTGAGCAAACAAAAATATACAAATAAAAACAGCTGGGGGAAAAAACGATTTCGAAATTCAGCACAAATCTGTTTCAAAATCACTACATTTGAATGTTTATTAGATCTGAAAATCTGCATAAAATACTTTAACTTTTTACTCTTACATTTTGAAACAAGCACTTTAATACTTTTACTTTAGTTTTTTCTTTTTTTGTTTGTTTCCAGATGATACTTTTGAGTATTTTTTGCTCCTGTATCCGCACTTCTTCCACATATGTTCCCTTCATGCTCTTTTTTACTACTATTGATTTTGACGGCAAGGAAATGGTAACAAAAGATTCCAAACATTCCTGTAATAATTAGTGTCAGACATTCTTTGAAATGTAGAAGCAGAGAGGGGAAGTCTGTCTATGACACCTTTTCAAACTGTGATCGTTCAATCCAGGAGACACAACATTACAAATCCCGCAGAAAATCAATAACAGCCCAGAAGATAGTTACACTTTTCACTAATTTCCTTCAAGACTTTGGTTGGAGGTCCGTCACCTGCGCGTTTCTATGGAAATAGCATTACTCTGGGTGGAATGTTCCACAGTATGACTTTAAAGAAGCCTCCCTTGACAATGACAGGTGATTTTATTGTTCACAAATAGCTAGAAAAAACAAACATTCTGACTCTCCACAGATCTGACCTGGAACTTGGTTTAGGGATGCACCGATGTGAACATTTTAGCTGATACCGATATCCGATATTGGTGTTGCTGATATCGGCGGATACCGATATTAGCCAATACCGACATTTATTTATTTTTAATTCTGAGATAACATTTTATACAAACTGAAAATCATGCAAAATGAATTTTTAAATGTCTTATTTTATTTTCAAAACGTGTTTTGACTCCTGATTTTTTTTTTTCAATTACATTTTTTTTTTATATAGTGTAAAAAAAAATTTTTTTATAGTGTAACATTGTGTTCTCGTCCTGATTGGCTAAGGAACCTTTACCGATTGATGTTATAGATGGGGGACGCGGGGGGGGACCGGGACCAAACTGGAACTAAAACGGGACCAGACCACGACCAGACCGGGACTGGACCAGGACTAAATCTGGACTAAACCAGGATTAAACCAGGTCTAGACCAGGTCTAAACAAGGTCTAAACCTGGACTGGACCAGGGTCTCGTGCTCGCAACCCCGGGCCCGGGTGAGACGCGCGGTCTTGGGCCGGTCATATCACCCCCCCCCCTCACTATTAAAACATTTTGTTGAAAATCTACGAAAGTTTGAGTGTTTAAATGAGAGAGAAGTGTGAGAAATCGTTAATTCGAGGGATTACTGTACTGACAAATATCGGTTGTTAATATCAGCCCACTTTTACACATCGGGCCGATACTGATATGTTGAAAATTTTGGTAATATCGGCTGATACCGATGTTAATCCCTAGTCTGGTTTGGTCTCCATGATCTGTGAAACATTCCAGACGAAGCAATAACATCTCCATGGTGAAAAGCATTTGTCAGGCCCCCCACCAGAAAAGTTACACAATGCACCTTTAAGGAACATGGAAAAAACGGTTTTATATGGATGTTTTGAGTCAATACCGATAACCAAATTTTGCCAATACTGATATTTAGCTTTTAAAACCCACAGCAATTAGCATAGCAATAGCAATTTGTCATATAACGACCTTCTGTTTCTATTTTGACTTTATTGGTATCTATTATCAATATTCAGTTATTGACGGATTAATTTTGGTATTGATAGTGATACTGAAAGTGATATGCTCCATTTATTTCTGCTTTAAAGGGATTTTTTATTTTCTAAGAACACTATTCAAGACACACTGCGGGCCTTTCCACTAGAGGTGTGGAGCTAACAAAAGCTTATTCACTACAGGATACAAGAAAACAACTCTCAGCACAACAGAAATGGGTGAATCACCAGCAAAATTCCTCTTCTAATTACCTCTACGAGAGATGCTTAAAAGTGCGCTAAGTAACTTTTCCAGTGAGAGGTCCGCCACCTGCTTGTCTCCATGGAGATGTCACAATACTGCATTAAACTGATCTATCTACAAACAGATGACACCACCAGACCAAGTCACGGGTCAGATCTGTGGAGAGAGGACAATGCTTTAAGTTTTTCAAGGTACTTTTGATCAATAAAAACACGTGTAATGGAATAAAGGCAAGATTGAAAACATTTTACCACAATTACATGTCCAAGAGTATCCATGACTACTTTTTACAATATAATAATGAATTCAGATCATGAACCTGATCCAGCAACATTTAAATGGTCATTATATGGAATGTCGTAAGTCAAGACGACATCTGGGTCAGCTATTTCAGTGGCTTGTTCACCTCTGTGACCTTTAGGCCAAGGACACTGTGCCCATTCCCAACATATGTTCTCTTGACGCTTTTCCCTGCTACACTGCTTCTGACCCTAACAAAAGGAAAAGCAACGATAACAAATGGCCTTCACAAACAAATCTAGAACATTCCAAGGACTGTACAGAATTTATGACACCACAGAAATACTTATCAGACGGATGTGATAAGAATAAATGTCCATTTGTATGTAAAAATAGCTAATGGCAGGACTTGGTAAGGCTTGAACCCTGAAAAATACATTAGGGTGAGTTCAATTTTTTGCCATTTGTAGTGTAAAAAAAACAACAACAATCATTTCTATTAATATTTTGCAATCAAAATCCATTAAAGGTCCCATGACATGGTACTTCTTGATGCTTTTATATGGCTCCTTAATGGTTCCCTAATACTGTAAATGAATCCTTCTTCAAAATCAACACTCAGTGCATGAGAAACAGAGATAAGATGAGAAAGAGTCATAAATGTCACTCTGGAACACTCCATTATGGGCGTTGTTGCTTGAATGCAAATGAGAGAGATGGCAGAGATGGCCTATAGTAGAGGGTGGGGGCGTGGCCAAACTCCGCTCTTTCCTTTTCAGCTGTGCCTGTGCGCTCTGACCCACTTCCGTGTTTTTGCACAGAGGGAGAGATGAGAAGCCTTCCATTGAAAAATAAACACATTTCCACAGAAAATAAAATTAAACCACTCCTGTTTCAGATGTCCACAGGCTCAGATAAAGGACTTCCGAGCCTAGAAACACTCACAAGTTCCTCCAGGCAAATAAAAAAACGCATTTCGCATTGCGTAGCTCCTCCGCAGTCCAAACTCTCTGGGCGTGATTTACAGAGACGCTGAGTACAGACAGACGGGGGTGGAACTGCATTTGCATTTCTTTTTTCGAGCTGACGTCAATAAGGTGCCTTGTTCAAAATCGCCCGTTTGAGCTCTGATTTTTTCTAACGCAGAAAAGGATCGCAAATGCTCAGTTTAGACATTTCGCAACTTTTAACCATGGGGGGGGGCTAAACAGGGTAGGGGAGCTCACATTAATGTTCAAAAACCTCAGAAAGTGAAAATTTCATGCCATGGGACCTTTAATCTGTTTTAACTTATTTTACTTAGTCAACCAATCACAATTTGTGTATAATAATATGATAATGCCACACTGTCAAACCCAAATGAGGGACAAAAGTTGAAGCTATAGATCCATCACGCTGGGGGTGCTCTACATGTATCTCAGTGGTGGAATGTTCAGCAGTTAGCACGGTGACACGCCGCACACATTAGGAAACCCTGCCAAAAAAGTTAAGATAGTCTAAAAGCCCAAGAAAAAATACAAAATTGATTTAAACACCACATTTGCAGGAGCCTTTGATCAACACAAGCACAGGCAAGTCTATGGTTCTGTTTAGGAGTTTGATTTTCAACAAAAAGTTGAGACCGACTAACTGAAAAAACTGCTGGCTCATCTGTTGTAGTTCCAACTCAGTTATTTATGATCAGATTCTGTTAAAATAAAACTCAGATTAAAGCCTAATTTGCGTAATAGAGCTTCATTCTGAGCAGTGCCTACGGTTAGCATCACACTTGAAGCATAAATTGTTCTGTAGAATATTGTAATGTCATCTCAACCCGGCAATGCGCATGGCCTTTGGTGAAGTCGCTGTAGAACATACTGTATAACCATAAAATAATGAGGTACGGTTAATAATATTCAAACCCTCTCTCCATTAACAGCTCGATAAAGCTTCTGAATTGATATTTGGATTAGCACGCCATAAGCAATCCCTCGTGTTAGCAAAGAGTACGCTGACGGTGACGAATAACAATTTGTGCGTGTGCATAATGAGGCAGACGGGGCATAGTATGAGACGATAAACAGCTCGTACGTGGGGGTGGTAAACAGACCTCGGGGAGACTGGAGGTTGGAAGGTCACATTGCCCACGGTGCAGTCTCCATTAATGGCGATGTACGGCGAGATATTGCGAGCTCAGCAGAAAAGCGTCAGCCGTGTCTGTGTCTGTGTCAGTGTGCCAAGTGGGACCGAGATGGACTTCCCCCCAGGCCGGCGAAAAAGCAGAGCCGACACTTTGTATATACAGTACGAGAGAAAAGATGTCACACGTGCAATATGGTGTATAAATAAGTGATACTGTAGTCAGACGTCATGACAAGGTAGTACTACGGTTGTACAGATATTTTATAAGCTCGAGGTCAAAATAAGTCTGCTGCATCTAATTAGAAAGCATTTTATTGTCCGTTAATCAGGAAGTGTACATTAGCATACTAGTGGTTGTTAGCTTTACCGGCAAAAGCAAAAGTCCGCACTGGTCTTTGAGAATTGTGAAAAACAGTGAAAAGTTTGGATATTCGAATAAGGTAAGCAAGGAATAACTTGAAAATGATCTAATGATGTTTTTTCACATTTTTAAAAACAGTAAAAATCAGGTACTAAACCTTTAATATCCGATTATGGCAAAAGAAGTCAATTTTCCCTCAAAACATCCTAGACATTTTGTTGGCTTTATTCAAAAGAACAGATGTTATTATAAGAATACATTTGGTATTGATTGATTCCAGTGGTGTTAAATTTAATTTGGGAGACAAGAAAAGCATCTATTGTTATTTCTGGGGTTGGATAAAGTGCAAGTTTCACTTTTGTGGGTTTTTGCTTTTAAAATTTCCTTTGAACATGTCATAAGTGATGCAAGAAATATGCTTTCGGCCCATCTGACAGTGACAACATCTAAATCCTTTTAGGCATATCAAAGAATTATATAGACCGATATTTTCCTTGAGGTAAATGTGGTAAGAAAAACTATAACTTGTTACAATGGTGATTTTGGCTGTAGCCTGTATCGTCCAACAATGAACCCTGATGTTTTTGCTGTTGTTAATATACCTTGCTATTTTATAGATAAGACAGAACGATATCACATTCCATTAAACTCAGTTCCTTCAATTTCAAAACTCTTTCTTTAGACAAAAGAATCACATTTTAAACATTAAATAATAATAGGGATGCACGATATATCGGCATTAACATCGGTATCGGCCGATATTGCTAAATGGCAACATATCGGTATCGGTGCGATGTGTAAAAGTGGGCCGATATTAACGACCGATATTTGTCAGTACAGTAATCCCTCGAATTAACGGTTTCTCACATTTCTCTCTCGTTTAAACACTCAAACTTTCGCTAGATTTTCAACAAAATGTATTAATAGTGAAGCGTGGGGGGGAACTGTGAGCACGAGGCCCGTGCCCAAACCGTGCCTCCTGTAGACCAGGTCTAAACCAGGATTAAACCACGGTGTGCGGCTCTTTGCCTGGTTTCGCGCGGCTCTTGCGTTCGTTCATGTCGAGGTTCGATGTGCTCAGACTGTGTGCCTCCTCCTCAGGACCGTGGACGAGGTCCTGCAAGAGCTCGCAAGAGCCGCACGAAACCAGGCAAAGAGCCGCACGAAACCAGGCAAAGAGCCGCACGAAACCAGGCAAAGAGCCGCATGCGGTGGTTTAATCCTGGTTTAGACCTGGTCTAGTCCTGGTCCAGTCCAGGTTTAGACCTGGTCCAGTCCAGGTTTAGACCTTGTTTAGACTTGGTCTAGACCTGGTTTAGTCCACGGTTAGTCCTGGTCTAGTCCTGGTCTGGTTCTGGTCCTGCCCCCCCTTCCCCCCGTGTCCTCCATCTATAACATCAATCGGCAAAGGTCCCTTAGCCAATCAGGAAGAAGAACACAATGTTACACTACAAAAAAAATTGAAATTGAAAAAAAAAAAATCAGGAGTCAAAACACGTTTTGAAAATAAAAGAAGACATTCAAAAATTAATTTAGCATGATTTTCAGTCTGTATAAAATCTTATCTGACCCGGGGATGGTCCCTGGGTCAAATATAGAAACAACTTCTCCTGTGCGAGATCAAATAAGGTCAATCTTCTAATCCTTGACCACTGTAGGGCGCTTTGTTTTACAATTTTTGTATGAAAAGCGCCTTATAAATATTGTTTGATTGATTGATTGATTGATCTCAGAATTAAAAATAAATACCGGTATCGGCCGATATCAGCATAATTAATATCGGATATCAGTATCGGCTAAAATGTTCACATTGGTGCATCCCTAAATAATAATACTTTCTTTTATCTCACCACTCAGTGTTGTATCTGTGAAATCCCTCAGGTTCCACAGTGGTCCAGGGGCGTATATGAGTCTATGTGCTCAAGACCATTCTACAGCTGTTCAGGAAAGGTTAATTTCTGTATTCTATATTCTGGATCAATACCTGCTCAAATGCTAGAGTCGATGCTAGTTTAAGCATCAGTTCGTATCTGATTCTTGATACTTTTGGCAACCCTACTGTAACCTCATCTCTGTGACAGCACTATCTCTTTGTTTGCCTGTTTTGTGTTCGCCCACTTTCAGTTGTACAGTTCCAGGGTCAGCAGGGTGGCCCGGCCGGCAGCTGTCCTTGAGTCTCTATTGACAGAGAGTGTGGGATCGGCTGAGTATTTTTACCCATTAGCCAGTGTGTGAGAGCAGGTGGAGGCTTTGTGGGCTACAACAAGGTCAACAACAAGCAGAGGCAGCAACCGTCACATCGCGCTATCTGTGGCGACTCTCCATCTCCATCAGAATGCGTGTTTTACAAAGACGTGTGCAGAGTGTACGGACTGCATGGGGAGTCTGAAAGAAGAGAACCCAATTCAACTTTTGCACTGCCGAGTAACAAGTCCTTTCAAGAGAAACAAGTCTCAAGGTGATGCACTGCAAATTTCTCTGATTTTAAAACATATCAGGTTAATCATCTTATTTTCAGATTTATTATCTACTTTCCAGACCAAAGACTGCATAATTCTAATTTAGAGGTAGTTTATTTTAAGATAACTTGTTAAGTAAAATTATCTTGCTGCATGGACAGATAATTTCACTCCTTTAACAGTATTTTCTGATAGATTTAAGTGTTTATTTCTTAACTTTTGGCCAAGCTTTTTTGCAGTGTGGCAAATTTAGAGGATTTTTTTCACCACATATAATAATGTGCTTTAAACTGTTAATTGTTATGTATGTAAGGGTCTACACATCATATGGAAAAATGGTAATGGTCACATTTTTATAGGGTTAGGGCAGGGGTCGGCAACACGCAGCTCCGGAGCCACATACGGCTCTTTGATCCCTCTGATGCGGCTCAGTACAGCGGTCCCTCGTTTATCACGGGGGTTACGTTCTAAAAATAACCCACGACAAGCGAAATCTGCGAAGTCGTCAGCTTTATATTTTACAATTCTTCTCCATGTTTTAAGGCTGTAAACGCCTCACCACACACATTCTACACTTTTCTCACACTGGAATTAACGTTTTCTCACATTTCTCTCGTTTAAACACTCAAACTTTTGTAGATTTTCAACAAAAAAAGCACAGTATTATAGAACGAAACCAAAGTGTATTTGGTGTGTATTTCACAGTTCTTCTGACCGAGCCTCTTCGTCCTGGCGCCGCTTCGCTGTGGCGGGTTTTGTCGGGGAGAAACAAACATACAGCACTTCAGAGTCACACTGCGATCCAACATTTATATAAATCTGACAAACTGAACACATTCTGTACAGGAGACATGGAGGAGAATGACTGACGAATCAGCAAAGGTCTACAGTCCCTTAGCCAATCAGGACGCAGAAAAAAAAATTGGAATAAAAAAAATCTGTGAAACAGCAAGGACACGAAAAGTGAACCACGATATAACAAGGGACCACTGTATTTCATTAAAATTTATTTTATTTGAGTTCATTTTCAAAATGTAATTCTATGGCACAAAGGTAAAAAGCCGTTATATGCAGTGTTATTTCATTTTAAATTTCAAAAGGGTTTTGTGGCTCCCAGTGTTTTCTTTACGGTGTGAAACGGCTCCAAATGGCTCTTTGAGTGGTAAAGGTTGCCGACCCCTGGTCTACACTAATATATCAAACTGTACTAGATCAAAGTAGAAAATTCTGGAAATTCCCCCCACTCTTTGTTCCCCACTTTACTCTTTAAAGGTCCTATATTACGCAAAATGGACTCTTGTGAGCCTTAAGCCATGTTATAATGTCGTTACCTCATCACAAACCAAAAACAGGCTTCCCGCTCAGAGTAGGGACACATATTTTTCAGCGCAACAAAAACATCAATATACTAAAAAGTGGCTAAAATGTTACATACTGTGGCTTTAAGGAATAAACGCTATGCCGCTGCGCACGCCACATCTGTGTCAGCTTGAACCTTGATCAAAACTGACGTGCTAGGCAGGCCACTTTGCATTTCCCCCGACATGCCACTGCTGAGCAAAACAAAATTAAATCTCCAAACATGGCGCGCATTCTTCCCTTTAGCTACATTATTTGATTGCTATTAGCTAACCTTATTTGTGCCAGCTACTTTTTTGGTTGCCATTAGAGTCTTGGGGGTGTGTTTAGGCTCTTGAAGGGTTTATATAGCAGCGGCTCAAGTAGGCTCTGTTAAGCTCATTCACATGTCCAGACCCAGCCAGTCGCCAATGTCCGCCAACTGCTCGGTCGCGGTGGGAAAAAAAGGAAAACTCCCCACAAGTGGCCTATAATGTCCCCCCCTGGATTCACCCCGTGCCCCGGCTTTCTGCGAGTATCAGGCTTCCATTGTGCCAAACTAACAGCAACACTTGGCGTCGGAACAGGTGGCTAGCTAGCAAGTGGAAGTTTTGCCGCGTTTAATTCGGAATCTGGAGTGGACAGAAGAGAGAGGGACATGTGCGGAGCTAGATTAGCCCGTTGAGTTCACTCCGTTCGCTTAATGGTAATGCGGGCGATAATTAGCTTTGTGTAGTATTTGCCAGCTCCATTCAGGTGGCACATCGGCATACTGGCGAAACACGAAGGGCGTTTGAAAAAGCTATAGGCGAGACGACCTCATTAAGGATTTGCATAGTGCGCAATCCTGTTTTTTCCACCGGCTCCAAATGTCAAAACAGCTGCATTGCGTTGAGTTTAATTCACGATTACAGCTATCCCGGGTTTCTTTGTGTTTCGACGGCTCTTACAAAGATTAGTTTCATGCTTTTGTGATGAAAGAGTAGAGTGAGCTTCGTTTAGCTGACCCACATGCTGCTGGCTTCTAGTAAAAAGCAACATTGTTTTGGTTTGGAATTTATCCAAATGATACGATTTTTGGGGGTTGTGAGTTTTATTTCAAAGGTTTAAAGGGCTTTTAGTGCACAGTTTCTGATCTATGTTACAGTGCTGTTTCCTACAAACACACCTGAAGTTGTGTTTTGTTTCATTCACACATGTTTAACACCCTGTATATTTAGGATGAGTTCTTCTCTCTCTCTGTTACACTTTGTGATGTCATGTGGTAATACAAGAAGTGCTCCACTGTGTTTTGAAACTCCACACACCTGGATAATTTCAGCCCTTGAATTGCAAATCTCTACTGAACTAAATGTAAAATGTAACTGTTAAAGGTCCCATGACATGGTACTTCGTGATGCTTTTATATGGCGCCTTAATGGATCCCTAATACTGTAAATGAATCCTTCTCCAAAATCAAGCCTCAGTGCATGAGAGAGCTCCGTGAACACAGTCAGAGTCATAAATATGTCTCTGAAACGCTTTATTCTGGGCGTTGCTGCCAAATACGCCGCTGTTTCCTGGATTAGCGGTGTGATGTGCGCTGTCACCCACTTCTGTGTTTTAAGAGCGGAGGAAGATATGAGACGCTTTCCATTTAAAAAAAAAACAAACACATTTCCACAGAAAATAAAATTAAACCACTGCTGTTTCAGAGGTTCGGAGGCTTGGATAAAGGACATCCGGGCCTGGAAACACTCTTACGTGCCTCCAGGCAAATTTAAAAAACGCATATTTCGTAGCTCGTTTGCGGTTCACTGCGGTTCTCTGGGCGTGATTTCCAGAGACGGTGGGTAGACATCCAGACGTGGGGTGGAAACCTTTACCCGAGTGTGACATCAGAAAGTTCTCTTGAAAGTTCTTTTTTTCAAACGCGGAAAAAGAATCGCAAATGCTCAGTTTAGACATTTCGGGGGGGGGCTAAACAGGGTAGGGGAGCTCACATTAACGTTCAAAAACCTCAGAAAGTGAAAATGTCATGCCATGGGACCTTTAACTTGAAAACTACCACTTCATGACATCACAAGGTGGAGCAGAGCATTCTGAGCTTTGGAGATGTAGATAGACTAATAATAAAGGATTACTCAAACATGTGTGAATGAAACAAAACACAAATCCAGGTTTGTTTTTGATGAGGAAACAATATTATAATATGGCTTAAAGCTCACAAGAATCCATTTTGTGTAATACTGGACCTTTAAAAGAAAACCAAAGTGAACCTTTTACAGATAAAGTCAGAGCATATCAAGCAATGCATTGTGGGATTTTGGCGTAAAAAATGCATTAATCGTTACATGACTATCAACATTTTGCTATGGACAAAGATGAAATAGAAAAGGATGTAGTCTGGTGCATTTAGTTTAGTTTCTAATCAGCCTCAAACCTGTCTATGTTCATTTATCGTATGCGTCATTTGCAAATGATTCAGCGCAAATTAATTCACAGCTAATTAGCACGGTATGTTATCAGATGACCGAGTCGCACCCCATATTGCACGGCTATTTTTACATACGGTGAGACTTCAAACATGTCATAAATTATCAAGTTTATTCAAGAACATATGGTCCAGAACTTGGATTTTTTTGTGAATTCAAATTATTCTAGCGCCTGTAAAAGGGTAAGGATTAAATATGTAAATTATATTACACAAAATTAACTCTTGTGAGCTCTAAGACATGTTAGAATGTTGGTCCCTCAACAAAAACATATTTTGAGTGGTGTTGTTTCGTTCACACTTCACACCTTTGAGTAATCCTTTATCATTAGTCTGTCTACATCTCCAAAGCTCAGAATGCTCTGTTCCACCTTGTGATGTCATGTACTGATAGTTTTCAAGTTAACGGCTCCTTTTACCTTTTGTGGCGTTTTGTGAACGAAACAAAACACAACTCCAGATATGTTTGTGATGAGGAATTTCCTTTAGGTTTTATAATCAGCCTCAAACTTTGCCATATTTATTTATCGTATGCATCAGTTGCAAACGATTCAGCGCCAAGTAAGTCACAGTTAGCTAATTAGCTTTAACATGATTCTAGTGCATGTAAATGGTAAGGATTCAATCTGTAAATGAAAATGAACACAGAAACTCCATCCAAGCGTACACAGTTGAGCTTATAATGTGACCTATATTCTGTAGATGACTATAGCTTGATGGGGTCAATCTAACGATCTACATGAGCTTCCTTGATCACTATGCTTTGTATTGTCTGTTAGCGTTTTGTCTGTCAGCTAATTGGTTGTGACGTTTCTCTTGGCACTTCTTTTAGACTTGGTGACATTTGCTTCCGGATCACAAGAGCAGATTTAACGCCACAATCTTTGCCATCTTTGTTCCATATGCCGGCCAGTGACAGCTGCTGTGCGACCACATCCTTACTGAGAATAAGTCACTGTAAATAAGTATTTGGGTTTTTTTCTGCCAATATAATGATAGATGATGACAGATGCTGGCAATTATCAAGTTGTACATTTTTATCATCTATGGCAAGGCACAAAAATGCATGCAAAGTAAAGTTAAAAAATAAGATAAGATAAGATAAGATAATCCTTTACTTGTCCCACAATGGGGAAATTGCAGTGTCACAACGCAAGTTTCAGAAACAGTAGGAAAATATGAGCATGCATCAAAATTAAGATAAATGATCATAATAAGTATGTACAATCAAGTAAAAAAACGCAACAGTGTAAGGTTAAAAGGCACAGGAACGCTGCACAATAAATGTCTTTGATTCTGAGCAGAACAAACAGCAGTTAAAGTGATTCAGTAATATATAATATCACTACAATAAAGTGACTCAGATGATTGTGTACAGTGCAGGGATGGACAGTGGTGGTTAAATATTCTAATTGTGCATAAACACGCAGTCACCTTGTCAGCCTCTAGTTTCATCTGTAATTTGAACTCCCTCGTCAGTTTTTAAAAAATACATATGACAACTAGATTTTTTTCCAATACCTAAAAAAAAAAAAAAACTAGACATGCACCGATCCCACTTTTTCATTTCTTAAACCAATTTGGATACTAGCTTTAAGTATCAGCAGATACCTGGTATTAATCGATATCAGTGCAGAGACAGTATTTATCTTCTTTAAACTAAAATAAAACAAGCAGTTATTTAACTCTCAAGTGAATACTGAATAAACTCTATAAATAAATACATTTGTTCACCCAACCAGCTAAACCTTAACCTGGGAAATCCCAGGCTGCTTTCGTTCATTCCGATCTGAAAGACAGCCTGGCAACTATGGTAAGTGAGCTCTCCTGATTCTGGGAGCCAATCAGAGAGCGGGGAGGGGTGGAAAGACGGTGACTTGTAACTTGTCGTTTGAACTGACATCTGACATGATTGGCTCTGGGCTACGTATACGCCAAATGATAGATATTCGTAACGCCCAATAAACGGCCGTTGGCGATCGTAAACCACACCTCCGCTACGAGATATTTCGAAGGTGGCTCCCAGACCATATATCACTGTGATATGGTCAGGTGTAAACTAGGGATGGGCATAATTAATCGATTAACCGATAATTGATCATTAAGAATTTCACTGAGCAAGTTCATTTTCGTCGACAAACCGAAAAAAAATAAATAAATAAAACAAATCGAGTTGGCGCACCTCAGTTGATATATGCGAGCTTCCGTAGGTCAATGGCCAAAACATGAAGAGGTCGCGGCAAAGTGTTGTGTGGGACCACTTTAATTTAGAAAATGACCAAGCGCACTGCAGTGCAGCATACAAATATACCTCATCGACAACACCCGCGCATCCAAGTCTGGTAAAAGAAGGTGGCGGCGGTTCATCATCTCTATCAGAGGCTAGCCTGGACTCTGCGCTAGCACAGACCAGGAGGAGCTGCAGTGCTCAACGAGCAGAGAAGGTCACTGAACTGATAGCGAAGATGATCGAAACAGACATGCTCCCCATCAGTGCCGTGGAGGGCAAAGGTTTTCACGACTTAATAAAATATTGCTGCAGATACGGCTGGGTTGTGTGGAGGAGGTAGGACAGAGACAGCGGGCTGGCAGCGGTTAGCTCGGATCCCAAAGCAGCTAACTCCGAGCGCGCTAGCAGAGGCTGCAGGATGCGTGTTGCCTCGCTTTAATCCACCTCTACGCATGTTGATTTGCAGATTTACTTTCCCGTGGAGAAGCGCCTGTTCCCACAGCCTCAACAGACATAGTAAAAGCGACACACATGAGTGAATGGTTGTTGTCTTTTTAATACAAAATATGTTAACGATTAACCGATTATTACTCATTAATTCTCCCGACGATCGATAAAGAAAACTTCACCGAATGCCCATCCCTAGTGTAAACCAGGCAAGGTAAACCTATATATGGAAGCCAATATCCAGTCCAGTATCACTGTCCATATCCGATAACTATCAGATTGGCGCATCCCTAAAAACACATCAATATTAGCATAATTAAATGCACATACCGTATCTCAATAATACTGGAATTTACAACAACAACAAAAAAAACTTTATTTTGTCCCCATTTTAACAGGAAGCCAATCAATATCTCTTAACATTCAACGGAGGACTTGGACCAACCCTGTACACAAAGCCCCTCTGCTCCATCCCAGAAGCCCCCCACCCCAGTTCTGCACAGGGAGAACAAAGGCGGCCGTCTGCGCCAATGAAACTCGCCCCATCTGCCTCAAACAATGAGCTCAAAGAGGTGCAGCGCGATCATCACAACATTACGCAACATCACAGAAACATCGATTCAACGGAGCTCAAAGTCGCACAGAAACATGAGTGGGCTGGGTGAAATGTCTACCGGGGTTCCGCTTTAATCTTCCCCAAAAAAAGCCAATGGCAAACTCGGTGGCCAAATGCTCCGAAAACACTCCCGCTTTCTTCTCTCCAATTAACTTGACGGAAATAGCAGGCACAAGCTGGGGGTGGATAACTAATGAACCCACGCAAAGAGAGAAACAACACAACTTTTCACTAACTATAAAAGACATTGTGTGTGTGATATATGGATATAATCTGTGACACCCGTGAATCATTATGTTTTATTTTGAGCATTTTAAATCTCAGTATTGATCTAAAATGATGTAATAATCCACCAACACGTAATTCTGGTTAGAAAATTCCAGCGGCCGATGAGGTATTAGGAGCCGATTCTTTCCTACCCCTTTATCATCACCGTAAACATCATCACGACCAAGCAAGCTGTAGGTTTGAATCATACGTGTATCACCAATTAATTAAGAAAATACAAATTTAAATAAGCAGCAGGCATGTACCGGTGAAAACAGGGGCTGACTGGAGCGATTACTTCTCTAATAATGTAGACTAAAGATTACTTAAACATGCACAAATCACCCTAAATACAACTTCAAGCACCTTAGAAAAGATCTGCCACTCTGTGAAGGGAAAGAAAGAGGACTTTGTGGGCAAATTGGAAGGATAATACTCCCTACAACTGTACAACAACTCAATCTTAAGTAACGGATAACCTTACGCTCTGTCAATCACTACATTATTGCACTGCTGTTCTTGTCTCCTGTGTATAGCTGTGATTTGATATTTTATTTCATATTTTATTACTTATTTTTCAATTTTATTCTGATTTGTACATACAGTGGTCCCTCACTCTATCGCGGTTCACTGTTCGCAGCCTCGCTGTTTCGCAAATTTTTTTTTTCTTTCAATTTTTTTTTATAGTGTAACATTGTGTTCTGCGTCCTGATTGGCTAAGAGACTGTAGACCTTTGCCGATTGATAGATGGGGGACGTGGGGGGACCGGGACCAGACTGGAACTAGACCAGGACCAGACCGGGACTAGACCGGGACTAGACCGGGACTAGACCAGGACTAAACATGGACTAAACCAGGTCTAGACCAGAACTAAACCAGGTCTAGACCAGGTCTAAACCAGGTCTAAACCAGGTCTAAACCTGGACTGGACCTGGACTAAACCAGGACTGGATCAGGTCTAGGCCTGGACTAAACCGGGACTAGACCAGGTCTAAATCAGGATTAAACCACCACGTGTGGCTCTTTGCTGATTTCGTGCGGCTCTTGCGTTCGTTTGTGCGTGTTTGGTTTGTGGCTCGGGCTGAGAGGACGCGGTCCGGGCGCCGCGGTTCGATCTCGTGCTCGCAGCCCCAGTGTACCCGCGGCCTCGCGCCGGTCGTGCTGCTCTGTCACAGATATGACCACGATGAGGGGTGCACGTGTCGCGCACTTCTCCAAGGGGTTGGTGCGCGTCGCGTCCCGGGACGTGGCAGTGCCGTTGGATGAGCGCGGTGCTTCCTGCGGATCCAGTGACTCATGTCTCCGCTCCCCTCGCGCGTCCGGCGGGGCTCCCGGAGCCGTGTACCCCCCCCCCCCATGCTTCACTATTAATACATTTTGTTGAAAATCTACGGAAGTTTGAGTGCTTAAATGAGAGAAATGTGAGAAAACGTTAATTCCAGTGTTTTAAGGCGTTTACAGCCTTAAAACATGTACCGTATTTTATTGTATAGGATTATAAGGCGCACCTTCAGCGAATGGCCTATTTTAAAACTGTTTTCATATATAAGGCGCACCACATTATAAGGTACATAGAATAGAAGCTACAGCAGTGGCTGACTATGGTAGCCATGATTAACCAATACTGATCCAGATATAAGGCGCATCGGATTATAAGGCGCACTGTCGGCTTTTGAGAAAATTGAAGGCTTTAAGGTGCTCCTTATAGTGCAGAAAATACGGTAGAATAATTGTAAAATATAAAGTTGTCTTACTTCGCGGATTTCACTCATTACGGGTTATTTCTGGAACCAAACCCCCGTGATAAACGAGGGACCACTGTACACTTATTATTTTATTTTTATAATAATTTCTCATTTGACAGCGGTCTATCTTTTTTGCTATTCGATCAATTTTTCTTACCCTCTGTTATTATATATTATATTATGATGAATGGGCTACTGTATCCAAATAATTTCCCTTGTGGATCAATAAAGTTTGTCTAAGTCTAAATCTAAGTCTATTGAACGTTGGTATGTAGCGTGAGGTCTGATGTGTGGGAGGGTTTTATTTTTTGTCATTTAATTATTGTTCTTATAATTGTTCTTATTTTGTGTATTGTGTGAAAAGCTCTGAAAAGTCGATTTTGTAGACACCTTTAATATAACCAGATCTATTGTTTGTGTTGAGCTATTAATTCTGAGCCAGGCCCCACCCGAGAAATGTGAGCATGAGAAATGTTATTGGATTTAATAATCAATCTTCTGTATCTCCCATGGCCTCCTGCGTAAAGTAATTCCAACATTACAATGCTACGCTCACTGCCGGTTGCTAGGAAACAGTCCCAGAAACTCTTTGAGCAGAAGTGCTTTCACACGACCACACTTCTGCTTTCAGGACCCAAGGCCACACAGCCAGGCCACAAGACCACATTTCTTTGTGGCTGAGAATTTATGGCTTCTATATAGACTATTTAAAATATTTTTGGTGGAAATAAAATCTAAAAAGAGGTTCAATGTTTTGGGGAAATAAAACACGTTAAATGAAAGTCTGCGAGGTACAAAACAAACATTACACAAATCCTTTCAGTAAATGAGTGGAAAATTCGAGTTTAATGGCATATTTTATGGGCCATATAGCATAGTCTAACTATATTTTCCCCATACCGCTAATTCTAGTATCTCTTCGTCATACAGTTACATAACGTTTAGCTGACCAAGCTCATTGAGCTGATTGACAGACAAATAGCAGTTACTTGACCATTTTCAGAATCAGAATCAGAAAGACTTTTATTGCCATTGTCAAGTGAACAGAATTCACAAAACTACAAACTTGTCTCAGTGATAAGATGCGAACATAAAACACTAAATAATAATAGTAATAACTAGAGTATAGACACTAAATAATAATGATAAAAGAAGAAATTCAATTTGTCAACTGGACAAAGTTTGTTGTTTGGTCGAAAACGTTTCTCGCCTATTTGTTTCTGTTTCTGTTTCTGAAACAAATAGGCGAGATAGTTTCGGAAAAACTGCAGTATAGTTAGCTCCTCCCTGCAGCGAGATATAAGCAGTGTCTTACCAGCACTCCAACCAGAACTGACGAAGCCTCTCGGATGAGCGGCGAAACGTTTTCGACCAAACAAACTTTGTCCAGTTGACAAATTGAATTTCTTCTTTTATCATGGATTCTACCTGGACGACTGAGGGACTCTTCACGCACTAAATAATAATAATAATTAAAGCCGCAAGCGGCGTTGGTCGGGACCTCGCACCTGCGTTTGTTCGTCTTACTGAGACGCACAGCCATACCAAATTTCGTGTGCCTGGCACAATTATCTCACTTCCTGTTGGGCGTGGCCATGACATTGTAGATACCCTGTCAGAACAGACCCTGTCAGACCCTGTCAGACCCTGCATGTGGCCTCCATGCTGAGGCCTACATGAACCTTCGATGCTTGTCCCCACATTGCTGCTTGCAGCTATATCAGATCAAAGGTACAAAGATCAAAGACCTTTGATCAGGGCGTTGCCTAGCAACAAATACCTCCCATTCATAACTCATCACTCCCATTCAATAAATACCTAACTTTATCGATCCGCCGTGTCGTCATATTACCGCCTATTTGAAAATCCTTCGCAATTTAACATCTCCAATGTCTTAAGATTATGTTCACCAAAATTTAAGCCTATCTGAGGTACGGTGTAGGAGAAGTGTTTCAAATTCCATACCTAACTTTATCGATCCGCCGTATCGTCATATTACCGCCTATTTGAAAATCCTTCGCAATTTAACATCTCCAACGTCTTAAGATTATGCTTACCAAAATTTATGCCCATCTGAGGTACGGTCTAGGAGACCCCCAGGGACGAGACTTTGTGTGGTCGTACTGGCAGCACTTTGTGATGCCCGTGCAAAGTTTCGTTTGTTTTGAAGCATGGGAACATGCTCAAAATTGCCCCAGCGTGTATGAACAAGAATAATAATAATACGGAAACAAAGCAACAACAATAGGGACCTTCGTCCCCCTTCGGGCTCGGTCCCTAATAATAACTAAAATATAGGTATAATATAGTAAAAAATACGTCATCAGGCTGCGCCGCAAGATGGACGCACTGATCAGTCGCTCTGTGCCGACTCGCTCCTTTTATCTTATTTTTATTTTATTGATCTTTTTTCACTTTTTCCCCTGCACTTTTGCAACACTTATTTACCATGTACTATTATTGCTGTTATTAGTACTTCTGACTATCTCAGCGAGTCAACGGTTCTTCTGATCCTAAACATTTCATTTCATTGTTGATTCTGCATATGACAAATAAACAATCTTGAATCTTAATAATAAACAATCCAAATATCAAAAAGGTTCAGATGAGCAGCATCAGAACACTAGTGCAAACATGACTTAATGACTTTGAGTTTGTGAATAGTCAATGGAAAATTACAACCAAACAATTTACAGCCTGAATTATGTTACAATTTTCGGAAAAGACTTGGGTTGGCCAAAGTATCGAAAATCAGATCCTAATTTGCTACTAAAAATAGTATTGAAACTATATATTCCTTTTAGCAGATATGGATACTAAAAAAGTGACATTCATCAGACAAAAATGAATCTTTTCTGAATAGATTTAGAATGATCTTGAGCTGAATCAGAACAAGTATAAGAACACAGAACACACACATGGACCGTTATGGAAAATACCTGAACGACTTGGGGATTTACATAGACAAGATTTTAACATGATCCCAAATATATGCATTTCATAATTCAGTTTCCAATTTTGGCCTCATAATTGTTGTGTGTATTTGATTTCATACTTTTGGGTCCATTCAGAACTGTAAGATGTAAAGTTGTGACTCATTAATGTGTAAATTTTTTTCGTCCAATCCAAATGTAAACACTTGGGGGGAAAATCTAATCATTTTCCTCATTTTGTGGCAATTTTGTGTCGCGAGATCTTGTCCCATCCCAGCTATTTAATGTTGAAAATCACATTATTTTGTCTAAATAAAAAGTTATTTTATTATCATTGTGGTATTAGAATCGATACTGACTGTATTCCTAAGTATCGAAATAGAGCATGTAAATACTAGCCAGAACCCACCTTTGATTTGTTCATTTAACAATTATATACTGTATATTTTTAATGTCTAGATCAGGATACCTCATAAACTGATTTAAGTAGACAGAGAAGGGCATTTGAATAGCTTGGTTATAGTAATTCAATGCGCCTCAAACAGCAACAGGAAATGGTCCAAATGACCAAATCACCGAAACTATAAATCAACTCCAATCTCAGCAATACCGGAGAGGAATGCATGACTCAAAAGTGAAAACCAAAATGACTTAAATGCATACGTCTCAACGGTCGGACTTGGGCTGGCTACATTCCTTCATGGTTTTTAAATACAGCGTTGGAAGCGCCAGTGGTCTCGAGTCAGGCAGGGCTTTGGAGAGGGTCTTGGAGAATCAGAATCAGCAGAAATGGAGTGTTCTGCTCGAGTTGGGAGGCTGGCAGTACTAGCTCTTTGTTTCAGAAAAAACAATGTGAACATGTGTGAGACGGGTGACGTGCTACAACAGTGGAAGCGGTTTTAGCACCTGGTTAGATTAAGTGTGACTTTTTGCACCTTTTTCTTGCGAAGATTTTCACATTTTAAGAATAGCTTGAGGAGACAATGGCGTAGCTGTTTGCACGTACCGTATGTCTGTGTAATGAAGGAGCTGTCAAAGATTCACTGCGCAATTCTATAAGGGCGTAACACTCACTCAGTTCTATCAATATTTCTACCAAGACACTAAGGCTACATCCACACGGCAACGCAACGCAGGATTTTTTCTTACCGGGTAAAAAAAATATCACGTCCACACTGGGAACGGATCAGTAAAATATCACGTACACATGGCAATGGAACGCTTCCTGAAAACGACGCCATACACATGCCACGCCTCTATGTGCGCTGTAAGCCCGTTTCGAATGGTGAGGAGACTCAGAGCATCAAAAACGACGTGAAACTTATGAAACATGTTAATATTAGGGGTGGGTATTGGCAAAGAAGTCACGATTCAATTCGAATCACGATTCATATGCCACGATGCGATACTATCACGATACTTGAATTATTGCGATGCATTGCAATATATTCGACATACTTCAGTGAAAATGTACCAAAAAAAAAAGAGGATAACTTAAATATCAGTGGCTGTGTATCTGGGTAGTGTCTTCAATTGATACAGAACTCTGAGCAACTCAATTCAGAACTGAATTTATTGAATAACAAAAACAAATAAACCAAACCAATAACAAAAAAAGTGCAGAGGATTTTTTCTAAAATAAAAAATGATGTTCAAACATTTGCCATTTTGGAGGTAGCTCCCATCATAACAAACAATACCCTTTCACACAGAAAAAAGTGCATAGGATTTATAAAAAAAATATTAACTAATAATTAATTAATCGATTTTTGGCATCAAGAATCGATGCAGTATATTGTGAAAGTTAGTATTGCGATGCGTTGTCATGACGATTATTTTGCACACCCCTAGTTAATATATAGATAAACATTTATTTGGCATATTGGCCCAGTGCAGATGCATCATGGGAGGACTAGTTTAGAAAGGTGCAGTTTTTTTTTAGACATGACAACGTGTATTTTGTGATGTCAGCTCGTAAACGTGTTTGTGTACACTTGTGCGTGTGTCCATGTGCTTGTGTGCAAGGCTGCTATTTGTTCTGGCCATGTGGTTGTGACGTAGGCGTAAACAAATCCGTTCTGCTCGTCCAGACGAGTTTTCCACTCTGGAACCCGTTCCCAAAAAATATCATTTTGGGGTACCCAGAATGCTGGTGCCATGTGGACGCGAGACCGAAACGATAAAAAACGTTATCGGATTCACTCCACAACGTTGCCGTGTTGACAGGGCCTAATACAAGGCGGCAGTAGCTCAGTTGGTAGAGCGTTTGTCTACTGCTTCAGGGATTGGCGCTTCGAATCCCGCTCTTGACGGGTGGACCGCGTGTGATCCCAGCTCCCACAGATGAGTGCTGCTGTTGTGTCCTTGGGCAAGACACTTAACCCCACCTCGCCCCCAGTGTCTGTGGACAATCAAGGCCGGGACTGCTTGGACTGCTGCCCCCGTGACCCAGAAATTGAGAAGCGGAAGAAGCTGGATGGACACAAATATAAATCGATATGTATATTTTCCCCAAATTTCAAAATTACTAAAAAATCGGTTTGTTCACCATCACTTAAAAGGCCTATATTATTATTTAATTGATGTTGTAATGTTGTTTCCTCATCACAAACATACCCAGAGTTGTGTTTTGTTTCATTGACACGTTTCATGCACAAATCCTGCATATTTAGTTTTTCTCTCAAACAGAAAAAACTCTGTTCCACCCTATGATGTCATATGGTAATACAGGAAGTGCCCCATTGTGTTTTTAAACTACAGACACCTTCACATGTGGATGATTTCAGCCCTGGAACAGCCAATCTCACCTGAACTAAAGGTAAAAGGTAGCTGTTGAGCTTTGGAGATGTAGACGTAATAAACCTGATTTACTCAAACATGAACAATGTGAACGACGCGAAACACAACTCCAGGTACGTTTTTGAGGAGGTAACAACATTACAACATGGCTTAAAGCTCAAAAGAATCCATTTTGTGTAATAGGAATAGGACCTTTCATTTCTCCTTATTAGTTTTATGCCCAAAGGTTTAGGTACATTGACGATTCTTTAGCCAAATGCTCTCCTAGCACAAAAGTTAAAGTATTGTCAGACTACGTTTCTGTCTTTTCCTCTCTCATTGAATTATTTATTATTCATTTGCCTTTGCTAACTGCACACTGCATCTAATACAACTTGTGTTAGTATATGTCTTTAGAACAACCCCACCAAACAGACCTTTGAATACCAAGAAAAGGTTATACTGTCCATCTTTCTTTTACATAAGCTCAAATCAAATATCTTGCTGGACCTATTGCTTGCACAAGATATTGCTACAGAGATATACTGCACCTCTGACTGGATAACATTAAAGCAGGATATTGCCCGTAAACCATTTTTAAATAGACAGTATCAAAGTCCTGAGTCGCAACAAATAAACAGCCAAATGAAGCGATAATTAGCAATAGAAGTCACTTATTCAACCCAAAACTTATTGTAATAAAACAAAAATATGCCAAATGTCCCCATTTTTACAAAGAAAATGTAAACACATTTTCATTTACACACAAGGGAGTGTAATACTGAGCCTCAAAATGATTATATTGTTCCAGCGTTCATATACTGAAGGCTAAGTCCATATCCTCCTGAGACCCGCCCATTCATCTGTGTCCTTTATAGTGCACACCGAGTTAACCAGTCTGTCTTAAGTGTTTTGAGAGACTCTAGTTTGTGGCTGCGCTATGATAAAAAAAAAATATAAAAAAAAATAATAATAATAAAAAATAATTAAATAAAATAATAAAAAATAATAAATAAACATGTATAAATAAGTAAACAAATACATAAATAATAAATAAAAATATAAATAAAATAAAAAATACAAAAAAAATACATAAATAAGTAAATAAATAAATAAGAAATTAAAAAGGAGTCTAAAAACTTTTTGAGGTGACTAAAAGCTTGTCAGAGATGTTGGTCATCAAAACAAAAACAAACATTTTTATTTTTTTGTTTTTGTTCACTTGAATTTAACACTATTACAGTCCATTACAGAGGACATGTTACGACATTATGAATAAAAATAAAATTAACAAAATGTAAATGCTAAGGTGTTCATTTACCTCCAAATAAAAAAAATTAATAATAATAATAATAATAATTTAGCAATTTTTGTCAAAAAAGAGAATCCGTCGTTAAACAGAAATGGGGGAGTTAGACATAACTTGTCTCAAAAACAGACAAAGAAACATGAGGGCAGACAATCCAGGGCAGAGGGGTGGAGTGGGTCGTTAGGCGTGAATAGGGAGGCTAAACTAGTCGCCAGAGTAATTTGAAAAACAAAGAGATAGTTTCAGAGCTTTTTCAGTGTAGGAGCTCCTCCCTGCAGCTAGATATAAACAGTGTCTTACCAGCACTAGAACCAGAACTGACGAAGCCTCTCGGATGAGCGACGAAACGTCTTCAACCAAACAAACTTTGTCCAGTTGACAAATTGAATTTCTCCTTTTATCAATAATAATTTAGATACACTTTTTTCTTCGGATTCCAGGAGGATATAGTCATTTTTGTGCCAGGTCTAGTAATGTAGTGTGTTCAGTTTCAATCAGTGTGCCAGGGAACAGTGTGCTTTGAGGTGTTGCCATTTTTGGATTATCCTGAGCAAACTCCTGAACCAACCAAACATCATTGCCAAATAGAATGAACCAGATACAGGTGCGATGATCTTTTTTACTAAATGAAATTAATATTATAGTGGGTGATGTGCGATGGAGTCTTTCAAACCAAAATAGTCTGCTGCCAGTCAAAAAAAGGATGGGGATGCATAAAGCTAATGCTAAACTATTCAGCCGTTTTGAACGCCAGACCACAATACATGAGGTGCCCATCCTTTTTTGTTCTCAGTCGATATTTCCTGTTTACAGCCCGGCCTTCAGATCCCACCCGCTCTTTCACTTGGGTCGGACTGGAGCGAGCCCTGGTTCCAGACGGGCAGGGATTTGGGACTATATCCTCAGGATGTTGTACAAAAGAAACACTACGCCCTGTGTTTGCACATTGTGATGAGGAAGAGCGTCAGGAAAACCATTTGTTTTTCTTGCCTGTTATGCCAATTTAAAGCTGCACTATGCATCTTTTCTGGTGGGTGGTCTGTCGCTTGCTTGTCTCCATGGAGATGTTGTTGCTTTACAGGTAATACTCCGCAGTATGGCATTAAACCTGCATGGTTCAGTTAGAAGTGTTATTGCTCAAAACTACCGTAAAAAGACTGCATTATGCTGTTTTCAGATATGTTAAAGAGTTTTGTTTTGTTTCATTCACACACAAATCCTGCATAAACCGAGTTCTTCTCTCATACTGAAAACACTCTGTTCCACCTTGTGATGTCATGTGGTAATACAGGAACTGCTCCACTGCGTTTTTCAAACTCCATACAGCTTCAACAGAATCATTTGGAAGATTTCAGCCCTGGAATTGCTGATCTCCACTGAACTAAAGTAAAAGTAAGAGCTGTTAACTTGAAAACTACCACTTCATGACATCACAAGGTGGAACGGAGCATTTGAAAATCAAGATTAATTCCTCAAACATGTGTGAATGAAACAAAAAAACAACTCCAGCTATGTTTGTGAAGAGGCAACAACATTATAACATGGCTTAAAGCTCACAAGAATCAATTTTTATGCAATATAAAACCTTAAAAACAAGCATTCTTACTATGAGCGGAGCTGACCTGTCATGTCACTTGTTGGCAGACACTCTACCAGACATTTTAATAACTCGGACAATATCATAAAATTATATTCGGTCAGTCAATATCATAAAACGAGCAACTATATTATGCTGTTGTGATTAATATGAAGCTTGATATTCCATGGGTCAATCAAATATTCATTAAAATACAAATTAAAATATAATGTCTGCTTTTAAATTTGCTTGTTTTCATGGTAAAGCTTGAAATGTCTTGTGTAAACTTGTGCAATGCTGGTCGCCAAGGCTTTGTACTTCTTAGCAGCAAAACAACTGAGATCACATGTTATTACGGCATAAGTGTGGGTTCAAATTAAAACTGTTGAATGACATCGCCAAGACAAACTGCATTTTCCCTTCATTTTCTCCTTTACCAACCAGCTACAATTTAGGGCTGCTAGATGAATCGCAATCGAATAAAAATTGCAATTTAAATAGACGCAATCAGCAAAGCGTAAAGGCTACAATTTTTGAGACGCCATAATTTCCGCCACAAACCAAAAAATATGTCTTATTCTGCATAAAAACTGCAAACCTTGTACTTTAAATCAGCGCAAAGATGCCCTGAAATGTGATTCTTGTATTAGTTTGTCAGTTCATATTTCAGTCTTTTTGTCAATTCTTCTGGATGAGTTTAAAATGTGAACTTTGAACAGAATTTTATTATTGAAACGTAAATCACAAATCACAATCAGGCATTTTTCACAAATCGCCACTAGAACTCACTTTTGGCCTTATATCCTGCACTGTGTAACTTTTCTGGTGGAGGGTCTGCCATGTGCTTGTCTCCATGGAGATGTTGTTGCTTTGTCTGGAATGTCCCAGCATGGCATTAAACATACAGTATCGTCTTGCATTTACTCAATAAGATGTTTTTTTTAATCGACTTAAAAACTCAGGGCCTGTTTACACGAGAACGCTTATGGGTAAAAACGGCAAAATATTTGATCAGAAGTGCCTTTCGTTTAGACAGTGACGGTGTTTTGGGGGCTTAAAAACGTAAAAAACTGAAACCGCCCTCCAAAGTGGAAAACTTGAATCCGCTCCGCCGTAGCGTTTTCGTCTACACTGCCCAAGACGCAAAACTCTGGTCAAATCTGCTGACGTCGCATATGCGTTTACGTCACATCGGTCCATATATCAGTGTACAGTGGTCCCTCATTTATTGCGGGGGTTAGGTTCCAGAAATAACCCGAAATATGTGAAATCCGCGAAGTAGGACAACTTTATATTTTACAATAATTCTACATGTTTTAAGGTTGTAAACACCTCACCACACACATTATACGCTTTTCTCAGACTGGAAGTAACATTTTCTCACATTTCTCTCTCATTTAAACACTCAAACTTTCGTAGATTTTCAACAGAATGTATTAATAGTGACACGTGGGGGGAGACACGGCTCCGGGAGCCCCGCCTGACGCGCGAGGGGAGCGGAGACATGAGTCACTGGATCTGCAGGAAGCACCGTGCTCATCCAACGGCACTGCCACGTCCCGGGACGCGACGCGCACCAACCCCTTGGAGAAGTGCGCGACACGTGCACCCCTCATCATGGTCAAATCCGTGACAGAGCAGCACGACCGGCGCTAGGCCGCTTGTACACCGGGGCTGTGAGCACAAGATCGAACCGCGGTGCCCGGACCATGCCTCCCCCTCAGGAACTCGCCCTCGCAGCCCGAGCCACAAACCGAACACGCACAAATGAACGCAAGAGCCACACGAAACTAGCAAAGAGCCACACGTGGTGGTTTAATCCTGGTTTAGACCTGGTCTAGTCCTGGTTTAGTCCAGGTCTAGACCGGGTTTAGTCCAGGTCTAGACCTGGTCCAGTCCTGGTTTAGTCCAGGACCAGTCCAGGTTTAGACCTGGTTTAGTTCTGGTCTAGACCTGGTTTAGTTATACTATAAAAAAATTTTTTAAAAAGTGAAACCGCGATAGAGCGGGGGACCACTGTACTTTGTTTGGCAGGACTCCCAGTCCACACCTTGTTGTGCCTTCATCTGACCAAACCATTTTTTTTTTTCTACCGGTAGCCATGTTTTGTTTTGCTTTTCGTGGCGCAGATGAGAAGTAGGAAGATTCTACACATGCGCATGGACATAGTGATAATGTATCACAGCACCACCTAGCTGCCTGGCATGCATACCCGATCAAATTCCACACACTTTTGTGTCATCGTATGCACGCAGATTTCCTCACAAAAACCCTCGTCTAAACGTGGAATAAAAAGTGAAGCCGTGACGCCACTTTTGGGTCTTCTGTCCAGACCGTCATCATATAAACGTAGCCTTACATTCATACTGTTGGCTAGAGATGAATAAGTGTAATGCCATACTGTGCAACATCTCCATGGAAAGAAGCAGGTGATGGACCCTCTACGAGAAAAGTTACACAGTGCACCTTTGAACAATTTGATTCTCTGGCTGCCGTAGTAAAGATGGGGAACACGTCTATCTTTAAGCATATCCATACTAACTCAATAGTGCAACGCCATTCCTAATCCAAGTATTTAGATTCAGAAATAGTTTACAACTTGAGTGTACAACTTTTCTACGGCCTCCCACCTCTTCACATATAGACAATGTAACAGTGGGGGGTTAAGTGCTTTTGACAGCCATAGACCGCCCATAATAGGGAGACATTGTTTAAAGTCTGCACTGCACTTACTGGGTGAGTCAAAGCACTCAAGTCTATAGGGACCCATACATGAATGGACCGCACATTCCCTCCAATTATAACAGAACAGGCTTCATTAGGACCAATAATAACACAGCCACAGGCATCCAGACCTGCACAGGGAGACAGCACAATACAGTCATTACCAGGGAAAAGTGCAAGCAAATATTTTACATTAATAGCAAAGAGGACACTCACCGCTAACTCTTAACATTAGAGATCAACCCGTGTGTGTTTTTCATGGCCAGTGCTGATACCAACATTGTTTTACTACAAACTGTGTAGAGTGTGCAGTTTGCGGTACCCTCTTTAGACTAAAGTGTTCAAAAGAGCTTTATACATATATTTTCATGCATATTTACTAGTGCTGTCAAACGATAATTTTTTAAAATCAGATTAATCACACTTTAGAATTTTGATTAATCGCAGTTAATTATTCTTCATAAAAGCACCCACATATTTTGACAAAAATGCAATTTATTGTCAGAAAGTTATATTATTGACTTTTTAAAAAATGTTTTACGTGAGTGCATGTCAATTATCTCCTCAAAACATGGGAACAGTGTAAGAAGTTGAACCAAGTGCACATTTTCAACAACTGTGCAAAAACAAGTGGCTGATGTACACAAATACAAAACAAAAGCGAAATAAATTCCGCATCAGCCAGTTGCACATTGGCGGTCTTACTGGCGCAGTACAGTTAATTCTTGTCGAAGGTGTTTTGTATGACGGATCACCTGTGGCGATGTGCATGACATTTTGCAGCCCTTGGTCTTCAGCGATGTTAATTGGCCGACACGCTGTAGCTATCCATTTTGCAAAAGTGTGCAAAGGTCAACTTATCTGTAGTACTTTTGTTGACAACATTTCCGTGGGTGCACTCCGCCAGCGTCGTTTGTCGCGCTCGGCTTGAAGTAGGATCCCTGCTAGCCACTGAATCAAAAACGTGTTTTGCTTTAAGATGGTATTTTAAACTTGTTGTGCTTCTGTGGAAAGAGAGTTCATCGCTGCAATATATGCAACCTACCCTAGTTTTATCTAAAGTTCCGTCGGGAAGTTTTTTGAAGAGAAATTTGCCGCTGCGCACCCCGGTCGTAGTCTTATCTGTCATCTTTGCATCGGCGTATGGATAGACCTGATCACCGACCTAATAACCTGTGCCGCCTTTCAGGTCACCATCCGCGCTTTCGATAAAGGAGCACGTGCGGTCAAAATAAATTGTGTGATTAATTTGCATTAAAAAATGCGATATTTTTTTGTGATTAATCACATGCGTTGACAGCCCTAATATTTACACAACTGGTTGGACCAAACAAAATATCGGGGCCTCTACTTGAGATTTAAGGCTGACAAAAGTGCAAATATCACCCTGAAATATTGGTCTATCGCTACTAAACATTATTTGATACAACTAAAGACATAATGAGCCTTGTTCTTTACACAAAATACATTTTTAAACCAGGAAGTGCTACTGTATGATTTAAAAGTCGATAAGTCTGGACTCATTTGACTTGGTAGGTTCTAATTTGATCTAAATTCTTAAGGTCAAGTACAATAATGGCATTTAAAAAATACATAAAATCCAATGTAATGTGTATGTATGAAAAAGAAAACTAAATTGTTACACTTGAAAATGAAGCTTTATGTTTACAATTGATTAATAATTGTGATTGAAATGGAATGTAATGAGGAAAGGTTTTACAGTCACTATCGGTGTTGGGGTTTGGAAAAGGGAAGAGGGGGCAGATAACATAAGATAACTCTTCTTTCTGCTCCCTTTCATTCAATATTTTGTATTGTTATCACAAATGTTGATGTCTTTTTATACTTTATGAATGAAATAAACAAATAAATAAATAAATAAATAATAAATAAGGTGAAGTACGTTTTGCTCCAGTGCAAATTGTGCAAGTTCATAGGGTCAAAATCAGTCCGCTGTGTGTCATCTGTATCAATATATTGCCAAGAGCATTTTTTGATATATTTTAGCAGGCTATTTTTGTTACAGCGCTAGTCGCTAGTTTTGTTTAGAGGAAGGAAACTCGTTTATGCAACACATTTGACATTTTCACTGTTCTGGTGATTAAAACGGGTGTGTTTCATATGAACTTTGCACAAGAATTGGTTTAACAAAGACTTTTAGTATCACAGCCACGATTTAGCCTTTATTTTTATTGAATTGTTTCGAATTGATTTAAAATATATCAAATTGAATCGAAAGCTCACTGTATTGAGATATATAATGTATCGTGGCCTATGTATCGTATCGGCAACTTCTTAATGATACCAAACCTTGATCAATAAAGCTTTTTTTTCATATTGCGGACAAAAAAGTAACGTTGGTGCACTGTTAGCATGCTAGTTGTTGTTTCCAGTGGTGTGATGCACGTTTTGGCCACTGAACGTTTTGAGACGCACTCAAAAACGTATTGGGATAAGGAATTAGAACGGTAGCAATAGGAATTTAAAAAGTAAGGAATAAGTTTCAACCACCACAGTTTAAACAGTATTTGTTTTACGTTCAGGTAGAGCTGCGTTCACCTTTGAGCTGCATTCTCAGATGTAAATCACGCTTTCAGGCGCAAAATAGAAAGATAATGTTAAAGGTCCCATGACATGGTACTTCTTGATGCTTTTATATGGCTCCTTAATGGTTCCCTAATACTGTAAATGAATCCTTCTTCAAAATCAACACTCAGTGCATGAGAAACAGAGATAAGATGAGAAAGAGTAATTTTTCTCTCTCTGAACAGGCCATTATGGGAGTTGTTGCTTGAATGCAAATGAGGAGAAAAGAGATGGCCTATAGTAGAGGGTGGGGGCGTGGCCAAACTCTCCGCTCTGGGCTCTGAGCTCTCAGCTGATCCATTTCCGCGTTTTTGCACGGAGAAGAGATTAGAAGCGTTCCATTGAAAAATAAACAAATTTCCACAGAAAATAAAATTAAACCACTGCTGTTCAAAGGTCCAGAGGCTCAGATAAAGGACTTCCGAGCCTAGAAACACTCGGACGTGCCTCCAGGCAAATAAAAAAACGCATTTCGCATTGCCTAGCGCATTCACAGTCCAAACTCTCTGGGCGTGATTTACAGAGACGCTGAGTACAGACAGACGGGGGTGGAACTGCATTTGCATTTCTCTTTTCGATCTGACGTCAATAAGGTGCCTTGTTCAAAATCGCCCGTTTGAGCTCCGATTTTTTCTAACGCAGAAAAGGATCACAAATGCTAAACAGGGTAGGGGAGCTCTCATTAACGTTCAAAAACCTCAGAAAGTGAAAATTTCATGCCATGGGACCTTTAAGTGTTTATGAAGCCACAATCAAGCATGTCCTCTTAACAATTTCACAGCTCGCATGTTAGCAATAGCACTAGTGTCTGTGACCACTGCATTCCAGCAACAAGGAAACCCTGTGAGCTCTCCCAGTTCAGATGACATGTTTGTTTAACCACACGCTGCCTGGGTTTTTACAGCACTCGCTATAATACACTCAGTACAATACGCTCAGTACTTCTAAGAGTTATGAAGACGCTGGAGGCCATGCTTTACTCTGCAGTACACCAACAAAAACAATGTTGACAGGCAGGCAGAAGTGATGTCTACATTTTAGATCTAATGTAGTGTTTTCTTAACTTCAAATTTAGCAGCTATACGGAAATATACTGGAATAGGCAGGTATATTAAAACTTGCTTAGCTTTTGCTTAGCTATAGTGCCAAGGGATAATATGAATGACAGCAATAGATTTCCTTAGTTAGCAATAAGAATCCACCCAAATAGAAAGCAATTAAAAAAAGTCTCTAGACCACTGCTTAAAAATTCTATATTTAATACAAAATGAATCAAAAACACATTCAGAGTTGTGTTTTGCTTCATTCACACGTTTAACTAACCCTTTATTATTAGTCTGTCTACATCTCCAAAGCTCCAAATGCTCTGTTTTCCACATTGTGATGTCATGAAGTGGTAGTTTTCAAGTTAACAGCTCCTTTTATCTGTAGTTCAGTAGAGATAGTCAATTCCAGCACTGAAAACATCCAAATGATTCTAGGGAATGTGTATGGATGTTAATAAAACACAAACGAAACAAAACACAACTCCAGGTATGTTTTTGACGAGGAAACAACATTATAACATAGATCAGAAAATAGTGTGAAAATTAGCCCTTTAAGGATTGTTCCAAAGTAAAGTAAAAGTAGGCTATGGAATTTTACAAGACTTTCATTGGGGCTGGACAGTCACTGAGACTAAATGGCACGCAGCACTTCTATACACTTACGGACTATGATTCATGCCTGTTCAAACTGTGGTCTATTTGTTAACTTCACATGTTCTGGTACAGGGTGCAGCTTTCAAACAAATAAACCTATGCCACATGAACTAGTCCTGTAAGAAGATTGCTGGAGCATTAGTCTCTGAAAAGAACTGCTAGGCTATTACGTAAGACGTGCTGATCGTTACTTCACCGGCTGCGTAGCGCTGATCAGCATACATAGTAATAATGTCATTGGTGATTAATGGGCTGAGGTCAGGCCTTGGGTGGAATGTTTTAAGAGCGAAGCTAATGTACGGCCATATGGGAAAATGTGGGAGAGCGCTATGAGGTCAGCCAAGGCAAGTGTCAATTAGCCTGGTCAAACTGCATGGCCAGAGGAGCTACAACTGGTCAATAAATAATGCTCCAACATCACAGGGTGTAAGGAACATGAAGAACAGATTAATGATGGAGAAATTAATGATGAAGATGGTTACAAAATGGTTTGCCTCATTTCCAGACATAGACTGATATATATTTGGAGCTTGGAACTACTTCAGCTATCGGAGAATTAATGTTTTTTACAATCTGATAAAACAAGTTGTTTTACTCACCCATAGCACTTTGGTGTCATTTGGAGCATTTCCGGAGATGTTTTAGATTTGCGATCTCCGTTAACGTGAGTTCTCGGGGCACATGTTTGCGGTCTCTAAATAACACAAACTTTAGCACTTTTCAAATCATAGAAGCTCAATGTCTTAGTCTACACTTTCGTTTGAGTCAAAAGTGCCTCTAATCCGAGATTTATCCATAGTTTCGAGTCGATGAGGAGGACAGTCGCATGTGCGGAGTCACAGCTGATTTCGCTCTCAGCTCTCGGGACCCAAACATGAAACGCAAAGCTGTAAATTATGGATAAATCTCGGATTACAGGCCACTTTGACTCAAACGAAAGTGTAGATTAAGACATTGAGCTTCTATGATTTGAAAAGTGCTAAAGTTTGTG
Source organism: Paratrypauchen microcephalus (assembly GCA_036785185.1). NCBI lineage: Eukaryota > Metazoa > Chordata > Actinopteri > Gobiiformes > Gobiidae > Paratrypauchen > Paratrypauchen microcephalus. The sequence continues at coordinate 91,414 of JAVJIX010000306.1, read as the reverse complement.
TTATTTTGGTGACTGCAACGTCGTGCCCCGAGAACTCACATTAACGGATATCGCTAAACTAAAACATCTCCAGAAATGCTCCAAATGACACCAAAGTGCTATGGGTGAGTAAAACAACTTGTTTTATTACTGAAATAAGGCTCAGATTGTAAAAAACGTTAATTCTCCTTTAAAATCTAGGGATTTAACTATAACCGAAATATCCTGATACTGGATAATTAAAAAGACTCACTATAATATAATAATTAGAAGTGTCTTTGCTTAAATTCATTGTTTTCATGCGACAATAGTTTAAAAAAATGGAGTACACTACATATACCATGATCCATTGCTGTTTCAGTGCAGAATACAAAAGTACCAAAGGTTCTTCAAGGCATTTAATAGGAAAAAGTAGTATATTAACCATTTCTTTGGATTCTAAACAATCGGTATCGGCATCCGCCATGAAAAAAAAAACATATCAGTCGACTTCCAAACAATATTTCGGGATAAAAAAGATCCAAGAATGTTAGAACTGTGACTCTCAAACCTTTCAGACCTACAGTAGCACCTAAGAAAACACTGGGCTTTCCGAGAACCAAATTTAAACCTGGTCTAAAACTGGACTATTGCAGGCCTAAATTGGCGCTAAATTAGGTGTAAAATTGGACTGCGTCATTGCTACAGCACCTAACCGTGAAACTACCCAAAGAAGGACCCAAAAACTTTACTCTAAATAAAGAAAACATTAGAACTCTAGAGGACCTTGATACCACTAGAAGGAGCTTGTACTGCATGCCACCGTTTGAGAAACATGGAGTTAGACTATTCCACAAGTTACAAGCTCTGTCAGTTGTAGTAAATCCCACTTACGCCTTAGCAAATAAAACATTTAAAGCAGAATATTATATCTTTTGAATGGTGAAAAGTCTTCGAAATATTATGCTATAAACAAGAATCTGGAAACTCATGAAAATATATTCTAAACATTCTAGCAATATTAGCACCCATATTGTCAATTTGTGCCCTAGACATATAGGTTCATCTGTCAAATCATTTATTCAATATTGATATAACTTATATTGGTTTTACAGCCTGCTTTGCTGTTTATGTTGTTCGTAAACTAGTAGAGTATGAGGTCCACACACTTTTAAAGGATACAGACAAGCTTTAGCTTAAAAAAAAATAAAAATACTCTGAGAAAAAGCATTTTGTAAATCCTTTGACCTTCACTGAATCGACTGCCAATTCTAGATGGACTTCCAATCCAATTTAACTCAACTTTATTACAAATTGGCAAGCGGCCACACGGGCCTTTAGTGAAGAATGTATCCCATGTACGACAATGGAAAAGCCAACGATAATTGTTTCCGAGGCAAGGGAAAACTGTCAAACGTTCCCCGGAGAATCTGATTATTTTCCAGGTTCAGTAGCGGGCATGTTCCGAGACAGCCAACGGGGGCAAAGAGGGCTGCCGCTTGAAAACGTGACCGTGCACAGGTTAAGAGTTAGACGACCCCTCAGGGACCAATTAGAAAGATAAGGTTTCAGCAGGATAGATACTGTACACCGATGCGCTCTCCTGCACACAGGAAGTGGAACAACGCCATTCTCAATCGCCGATGGAGGGAAGAAGAAACGCATGAGGACCAGAGGCTTTTTATTTTTCCTTTTTGTTTTCTCTCGCTGACTTCCTCTTGCTGTTCCCACTGGCCATTCCCAGGGATCGCTGCAGCGGCACTTTTCACTCCTGACAACAAGAGCCATTAAAAAAGACAGCTGTTTTGTTCATGCTAGCGGTGAAATAAATCAGTGCCGCGGCCGGGGAGCATGCCCCTCGCCACAGCTGTTGATAAGCCCTGGTTTGCATCAAGTCTGTCTGTTCACATACATCCCATCAAAAGACACGTCCTGCGAAACTGTTATGGCTCCACGTCCCACTATGAAAACGCCAAGATAGCCTTCAGCGAGGAATGTAAAATACCATTCAGGCTTGTAGATAAGACGCCCGACCCACTGAGGGACCACTAGTAATACTACTACCACAAAAATTACACGCGGATACACCATACATCATAAGATTTTTATATCAGCTCATACAATGTCCATACCACTAAATATAAAGACAGGGGAGGGCAGTATAGCAAAAAATAATATTACCCTTTGACACATTGTTAGGTAGAATTTTCCTGATGTGCACAGATTTAAAACAGCTTTTTCAAACAGCAAAGTGAAGCAAAGTTCTGCATTTGTAATACACTTAATGAGAAAGGAACAAAACTCATTTAGCAAAGAAAGGTTTAATGGTACCAAAGTATAATACAATTACTAGAAAGTAGACAACAATTAAAAGCAGACTTATGCAAAATAAACTTTTCAAAAGCTTTTAATCATGTTATAGTTGTTTCCCCTTCTCATTTCCCCTCTCAAAGTTGTATTGAGAGTGATTTGTGCATATCTGAGCTTATTTTTAGACGCCATATTGCCGTTCAATCCCTGTTTTCACTGCCACCAGCATACGGAAGTGCTCTCTGCTTACTTTGCTCTCCAATTTTATTTTCTTAGTCAGTGATACATGTATAAATTGCCTTTCTTTGCTGTAAGGGCCTCACTCTGATGTAAAACATTTGAAATACCAAACAATAAATCATTTTGTAATTGCACTGCATGTTAACATGTTAATACCTTAAAACTGTTGCTAATAATTGTAAGTGGAGAAACTATAAATCCCTCACCATAGCTCAGGTATTAACAGACTCACTGCCAGATTCCTTGTTATCTGATTTGAGTAAATTTCACAAGTAAAATAATGGAACAAGACTTTTTGTACTTAAAATATGAAAATACATCTTGCTACATTTAACATTTAAAGGTCCCATGGCATGAAATGTTCACTTTCTGAGGTTTTTGAACGTTAATGTGAGCTCCCCTACCCTGTTTAGTCTCTATAAATCACGCCCAGAGAGTTTGGACTGCGAATGCGCTAGGCAATGCGAAATGCGTTTTTTTATTTGCCTGGAGGCACGTCCGAGTGTTTCTAGGCTCGGAAGTCCTTTATCTGAGCCTCTGGACCTTTGAACAGCAGTGGTTTCATTTTATTTTCTGTGGAAATGTGTTTATTTTTCAATGGAACGCTTCAAATCTCTCCCCCGTGCAAAAACACGGAAATGGATCAGCTGAGAGCTCAGAGCGGAGAGTTTGGCCACGCCCCCACCCTCTACTATAGGCCAGCTCTTTTCTCCTCATTTGCATTCAAGCAACAACACCCAGAATGGCCTGTTCAGAGAGAAAAAATACTCTTTCATCTTATCTCTGTTTCTCATGCACTGAGTGTTGATTTTGAAGAAGGATTCATTTACAGTATTAGGGAACCATTAAGGAGCCATATAAAAGCATCAAAAAGTACCATGTCATGGGACCTTTAAGATAAGAAAAACAATAACTCCTTGTACTTAAAATAAAAAAACAAACAACGCTCCCTGCAGAACTCCTATAGCCTATAGCCTCTTCTTCCTCTTTGGCTCCTTCAATTTATTCTACAACAGAATGGTGACTTGTATAAAACACAGCAATGCTTACAAAAATACTCCAAGGACAATAGAATAACTTAAACATCGGTTTGCCAGAAATCCTTCCTAAGTCCCAGTCCTTTCATCCCAGGGAAACCATTGTTCATAGTGCAGTGTAAACACGTATTAGCCGTGTTCCATATTAGGGTACTTAGATGTGGAGACCCCTAATCTCACAAATTAATCTGCCCTCCTCTAATCAACGTCAGGGCACAACAGTCCACCAAAAGGAGGATTATGCACGAGATTAAGCACTGCGCTAAACCGGCAGCACTAGGATGGCTAATTTGTAAATTCACTCAAAGAGATCTTGTTTATCTTCAAATTTAATGTACAAAACGTCATAAAAATTGGGATGCGATGTTGAATTGAATGCAGTGATTGGTTAAAGTTAGCAATATTTTTTTAATACTAAGATCTGCTTTTGAAATAAACAATTTGAGAGCAATGCAATACTGTTAATTAATGCATTTTTGCATTATTGTGTAGAGATATTTTGAAAAACTGCCAACGTCACAATTGTTGCTGTTTCAAATAATTCAATATTGCCTAAACAAAAACTATTTTAAATGCTGTAAGAAATAGTTGATATAAAAAAAGAACAGAAATGTGCCGTGTAAACTTCTGCATTTTAGTGGTAATTACAGGTCATACACTTTTTATGCAACCACTGGATGAACCAAACACATTTTTTTCCTATTCAAAAGTTCAAAACTCCATGCACAGCTTCCATGTGCAGGTAACAGCAGGAACATTGAATAATTCCAGAAAAAAAGAAGTTTACCGCACACTTGTTTGACATTCCGATTATTCCTTTATTAGGTGAGAGCGAACAACATGTTTCGAGCAAAAACGAAAGTCAAGTGTGCGGTAAACTTCTTTTTTTCTGGAATTATTCAATGTTCCTGCTGTTACCTGCACATTTTTTTCTATATCGACTACTTGGGTTGTGAAAAGTAGGATAGGTTTCTTTATTAGTCTCCACCAGGGAGAAATGTGTCTTAGAGGTAAGGGAAGACAGAAAGACATACAGTATACATACAAGACATCAGATAAAAAGATAACCGTGTCGGCACAGACATAGACTACGTTCACACTGCAGGGCTTAATGCTCAATTTTTGTGTGAAATTAAATGCGAATTGTATGTGATCTTCAGTGTGAGCGCTAAACTCCCCAAAAATGTCCCGCATGCGCCTTGGAGGACACGATGACGTCACACGCAGCAAACACGCTCAATGTTTACGGAAGTCGCCTAAAGTTGCTGTCGTACCAGAGCCAGAACATGTACAGCTTATTTGTTTTAAGGAGGAGACGGAGAAGGACGAGGTTTTTGGCCACGACGTTTTGTAGGGCAGTGGCAGCAACGTCCGTAGAAATGAACGTGTTGGTGCGGAGTCGCAGACAAGAGCGGTGGGATTACTACGTGCTTCACCGCTTCACTGACACGGAGTTCATATACTATTTTTGCATGACGAGAAGAACGTTTGTGTACATTTGTGAACGCCTACTTGTACCACTCTCGCTGGAGGAAACACGCCCAGGTCGGATGAACGCGACCTGGCCGTTCAGACTGAAGTCACATGTCAAAAGATCGGATATGTATCGGATTTAGGACCACATATCCAATTGGCCTGGGTCGCATTTGAAAAAAATCAGATTTGTCATTTGTCATTAGAAGATCAGATACATGAACGTAGCCTTAGAAAACCCCTGACCATCCCCCCAAACCATCACCCGCTCCAGCATTCCCCCTAACATCCACATCATCCCCCATCCCCACAAGCCCATCACTCCATAATAATACATGTACACGCTCATCCTGTCATAAATAAATATAAGATCACTCCCCTCCTTCACCAAGCCAAACACTTTCACTCTAAAATACCCCCCTCCCCAAACGCTAACCACAAGGGTCCATATCGTTCCAGGCGATCACATTTCTTCTCTGGTTGTTAAGTATATGGGGACGAAGGAGTGCTTATAAAAGTATAACCACATACTAATCTATACTAAAACTAGCATTGAAACAAGACACTCACATTCACAGGACAGAAAAGATTATTTCCTGAATATCTTTAGATTAATGTTGAGCTGTGTCAGAACAAATGAACTCTGTCCCATCATCAATAAGAGAGACTCCAACACTTTAAATCAGACTTGAAACAGCGGCTAAAGGAAAACCAGACTTGTGGACATTTTAATGTTAATGTTTTAATGTTGCTGTTATTGTCAGTTGTCATTGTTTTGTTGTTTTTGCTGTGGTGTCACCTGCCCAGGGACGACAGATGGAAATGAGCATTTTTGCTATAATCTGGCGTATTTACTCTGCAATGTTGTAGATGTTCATTAATATGCACTGTCCCTATTAAATAAAGAATAAATAAAAAAATAAATAAAACGTACTGTGTCAGAACAAGGGCACATAGACAACATACGCCCACGGACCACTGTGTTGCCCTACAAAGGCAAAAGACTTTAACTCGCCAGTGTTGTGAAACTGAGAAAAATCACTTCAAAGTTTCAAAGCTGTGGTTTCTTGTATGGGTTTTGGATGTTATGGTTGTCATAGCCCTTTATTTTCTTTGGCTCACGATATTTATTCACATGATAAAGGAGGTCTCAAATACCCCCAGAATGACATTAAATCATTTCTGACCAAACATGTTACGGCGTTCTGCCTTTGTAGGGCAGTATGGAACAGACCTGGACGCCTGAGGGATCACATAGAGGCCACACGGCAATATAAAAGAATGTACTATTATTTAAAGGAAAAGTAACGTTTTTTTACAATCTGAGCCTTCTTTCGGCAATAAAACAAGTAGTTTTACTCACCCATAGCAGTTTGGTGTCATTTGGAGCAGTTTCGTAGAAGTTATGTTGTAGCGTATCCGTTAACTTGAGTGCTCAGGGCATTACTTTGCGGTCTCCAAATAACACAAACTTTAGCACTTTTCAAATCATAGAAGCCCGATGTCTTAATCTACGATTTCGTTTGAAGCAAAAGTGGCCTGTAATCCGAGATTTAGCCATAGTTTCGAGTAGATGAGGAGGCCAGTGCGCATGTGCGGACTGTGCTCTCAGCTCCCGGGACCCAAACATGAAACGCAAAGCTGTAAACTATGGATAAATCTCGGATTACAGGCCACTTTTGACTCAAATGAAATCGTAGATTAAGACATCGAGCTTCTATGATTTGAAAAGTGCTAAAGTTTGTGTTATTTGGAGCCCACACGGGGCATATTACATGCTCGGGGAATATATTATATGCCCCGAGCTATGGCTAGAAGTCGCGCTAGGCTAACCGCAAATCCAAAACATCTCTGGAAGTGCTCCATATGACACCAAATTGCTATGGGTGAGTAAAACAACTTGTTTTATTACCGAAATAAGGCTCAAATTGTAAAAAAAAACGTTACTTTTCCTTTAATGTTGAAAATCACATTCTATTGTCTAAAGAAAGATTTTTTTTTTATTATCATGATGGTATCAGTATCTGTATTTATTCAACCTCCCCCTTCCATCTCGAGGCACTATTTTGTTGTTGTAGTACCAACACCGTATCACTTTTTCCATACACTAAAATTTCCAGATTCCTTAAGTGGTATGAGGCTCTTAGTGGCCGCCACTGCACGCACAGAAACCCAATAGCGGTCATGTAAATATTGCACGTCAGGAATGGTTTATTCTCTAAGCCCGTGTAGCCCCGTCCAAGTGGGTCTCTGGCTCGGTTATGTAAAGAGTGCGGTGAAGGAGTTCCAATGGAGACTCAGTGGAATCTTCTGGACCTTGACTATACGCGTTTTACTCCGCTTTAGAACATATCCGCTGGAGGATAAGAAACACACCGCTGATATCATATTGTGTGTAATTTAGTGGCTCCGTTTAGTGTGACTATATCATCACCATTACTCAATAGCAGACAGGACCACCACACTCGGGAGATGAATCACCTGACAGAATTCATAAAACAGGCAATAAAGTGGTTGCTAGAGTTAAAGGGTATTAACAGTATAGGTGTCATCTCACGAATGATGGCCTGTACATGTCTATGTTAGACTCGGACGTAGATAATAAAGAAAAGGCTCGTTAGGAGATTCTGATTTCAAAAACGCAGTAAAAATGCTCTATTTTTGGATGTGCAATGTTCAGCTAAAATATCTGTAATAATTGTCATGATCTTAAATGTTTTTTTATAATTATTTTCAAGTTTTTAGTAGGCTATCGATTAGTATCTGGGTGTCAATTATTGTGACAACTCTATTATTATGAAAAAAGATGATTACATTTCACAGAGCAGCAGTTACAAGAGGCGTGAATTGATTAAATAGGAAACATAATACAGTGGTGCCTCACCTTACGAAATTAATTCGTTCCAGAAGTGGTTTCGTATCATGAATTTTTCGTAAGTTGAGTAGCTTTTTCAATGGAAAAAGCCTGATTCGTTCCAAGGCCCCGATCCAAGTTTTTTTTTTATAGTGTAACTTTTTTTATAGTGTAACATTGTGTTCTGCGTAGAGACTGTAGACCCAGGACTAAACGTGGACTATACCAGGTCTAGACCAAGGTCTAAACCTGGACTAAACCTGGACTAAACCAGGACTAAACCTGGACTAAACCTGGACTAAACCTGGACTAAACCAGGACTAAACCTGGACTAAACCTGGACTAAACCTGGACTAAACCAGGACTAAACCTGGACTAAACCTGGACTAAACCTGGACTAAACCAGGACTAAACCAGGACTAAACCAGGACTAAACCAGGACTAAACCTGGACTAAACAAGGACTAGACCAGGTGGATTAAAGCGCCGCGCACGGGTCTATTTCCTGGTTTCGTTTCGAGTCATGGCTGAGGCGAGCAGTGAGGGGGACCGCACGCAGTCTGAGCGCATGAACGAGACCCGTGCTCAAACCGTGCCTCCTCTAGACCTCCTCTAGACCTCCTCTAGACCTGGTCTAGACCACCGCGGCTCTTGCATGCGTTCGTTCATGCGCTCAGACTGCGTGCGGTCCCCCTCGCTGCTCGCCTCAGCCGTGACTCGAAACGAAACCAGGAAATAGACCCGCGCACGGCGCTTTAATCCACCTGGTCTAGTCCTGGTTTAGTCCTGGTTTAGTCCTGGTTTAGTCCAGGTTTAGTCCAGGTTTAGTCCAGGTTTAGTCCAGGTTTAGTCCAGGTTTAGTCCTGGTTTAGTCCTGGTTTAGTCCTGGTTTAGTCCTGGTTTAATCCAGGTTTAGTCCAGGTCTAGACCTGCTGGCAGCCCCGCGCCGGGTCATGCTGCGCTAACACACGTGTCAGAGCGCAGTCTTCTTCCCCCTCCCCCTTCCCCCCACACTTCACTATTAATAATTTTGTTGAAAATCTATGAAAGTTTGAGTGTTTAAACGAGAGACAAATGTGAGAAAAGTTTAAATCCAGTCTGAGAAAAGCGTATAATGTGTGTGGCTGAGCGCATTATTTGAATTTTTGAGATTTCGCGTTTCGTAACTTGAATTTTCTTTCGTATCTAGAGACCAAAATTTACCGTGAAGGCGTTTCGTAACTTGAAATTTTCGTTTGTTGGGTCTTTCGTAAGGTGAAGTACCACTGTATGAATTTTCATACAAAATGTTGAACTAGCATGTTAAAGAGGCTGTATTTTTATTTTATTTTTTTTCATGTAATAAAATAAGATTTATTTTGCCCCAGTACAGATATATTGTAAAAGCTGCTTAAGTGTTTTTATCCTCTACGAACACACTGTTGTTGTTGTTGTTGTTGTTGTTAGCATTAGCGTCAAAACTTGGACGCTAATGCTAACTGTGCTAACTGCAAAACGGTGAAAAGCTCTTAAAAAACACTGCAGTGAATACAGTAAGTAGAAACAGTAGTAAAAACTGTAAAAAGGTTCAGTGCCCTTCAGGTACAGTAGAAGGAATTTCCCTGTACCAGATTTTTGTATTTCAGCCAAACATGTCTTGCCTCAGTCCAGATATATTGTATAAGCAGCTGAGGTCAAAAGTCCACTGCGTGCTAGAGAGCATTTTATTGTCCTATAATCATGAAGTGCACATTAGCATGCTAGTTGCGGCTAGCTTTACCGATCTTGCCTGGGCCTAAAAAAAATAAATCTAAGTTTCCGGTTGCCGACCGACCCTGTTGATTTGCATGCGACCCAAATTATTTTATTGGACTTAATAAAATAAAATAAATTTGATACTCAAATTAATTTTACAAGCTTCGGTTAAAAAAGAAAGAAAGAAAACTAATAGCCTACTGTATTTTTCGATTTCCGCGAGGCTACAATTGACGTAATTCACCACACCTGCGCTGCAATGTGTACGGGGGTCCTCGGGTTACGACAGTAAAAAATAAAAATAAAAAAAATACGCGTCATTCCGTCTTACACGGTTTAGCGTGGTAAGCGACGTAAACAAACGCGAACGGCGGAAGAATACGCTTTGTTGTGGGGCGAAGTCTTAAGAACCGGCCGGAGTTTATAAGAAAATCCTTCGAATGTCCGGGTTCTTGATTCCGTTGGAAACGCGCTCTGGGAGGTGGAGTTCGAGTCGACACAGACAAACGCGCTCTGGGAGGGGGAGGTCGGGTGGACACGGACACACGGACACACGGACACACGGACACACACACATTCAAAATGTCCATATTCCCACAGGAAAAAAAAAAAAAAAAAAAAAAAAAAAAAAATTCCCTACCTACCCATGTCTAGAACTGTCAACAAATCGGAAACCAACATTTATTTTTTTTAGGCCCTATAAAAGTTGTGAAAAGCGCTTATAAATCCATCGCACTGACCATTTAGTTGTAATGTTCGGAACGCATAAAGAAAGTGACGTTTTAACGGGTAATACTGAACAGCGTCACATCAATATAAGATGCGACATAATGTGACCTAAAGGCAGCCTTAGATACAACTTGGCATAAATGAAAATGGAACAGACTCAAGAATCTGACAAGACAAAGACACTGTAGCCTCAGCAGTACTTAAGATAACTAAGATTACAAAAGCGTAGCCCCAAGAGGAGGCCAAGAGGTTCACGGCTCATTGTAGATAAGCAAACAAAAGGATACTCTCTGAAACTTTTCCTGTGACCCAGCCGATCAAAGCGCTGTTGGTGTGTACGACCTTAATATAAAACTTTAACAATAGAAAGTACAGCAAAGTGCAAAGTAAGCAACTATGGATGCAGCAAAGTGTCTATGGAAGAACTTGTAGAAACTTATAAACGCTGTACCCAAAAACTGTATGAGTGGGCATAGCTGACGCACTAGCCACTGCGTTCCAAATAGGAAGATCGATCTGACCCTGGCTTCCATTGACTTACACTGGAATATTGTCGTCTCTCTCTACAACTGCTGCTGTGAACCTCGTCATTTTGACCTTAAAAAGTTCCTATTAACCTTCTCTAGATGACCCTGATGTTTTCATTTCGCTATTTTGTCCATAAAAAAAATCCTATTCCTAATAAATTTGCTCCTGTAACCGCTACGATCGAGGGCGTCAGACTTGCTTAGTCCACTTCTTTACACAATCTACGGCTGTACCGGTCTTAAAAACATAAAAAACAGAACTAGTTTGTTTTATAGCTACTGCTCACTGACCTTATGCCTTCTGAGCAGCCTAATTATTCACTAATTATTCACTGTGGTTATTTTATAAGGACTTTGCACACCTTTCGAAGACCAGAGCGGAGTTTTGGCATCATGGTAATGCTAAAAACACCACTACCATCTTAACACCCACTTCCTACTTTCTAACTAGATCCATAAAGTACACAGCGTATGGATTTTGAAGGCCCTGTAATGCAAACAAGGACAATAAAACGCTTTCTAATTAGATGCAGTAAGTACACAGCGGACATATTTTGACCTCAAGAGCCAAATACACTATATCAGTGCCCAAACTATGGCCCAGGGGACAAATCCGGCCCTCTGACCAATTTTGCTGGCCCCCAAGGATCTTGCTGAATTGGCCCAAATGATCATTGAGCCATAGAGAGATTTGAAGTACTTTTTACTTCAAATTCCGGGATCTTGATCACTGGAACATCAAGAACAACTCACTGCATTACGATACAGACCTAAATTTTGTGTTTTAGGACTTTTAAAGGTGTTGTGGCTCCCTTAAAGGAGAATTAAGATAAGATATGCCTTTATTAGTCCCACAGTGGGGACTAATAACGTTTTTTTTTACAATCTGAGCCTTATTTCGGTAATAAAACAAGTTGTTTTACTCACCCATAGCACTTTGGTGTCATTTGGAGCATTTCCTGAGATGTTTTAGTTTAGCGATATCCGTAACGTGAGTGCTCGGGGCACGACGTTGCAGTCACCAAATAACACAAAGTTTATCACTTTTCAAATCATAGAAGCTCAATGTCTTAGTCTACACTTTCGTTTGAGTCAAAAGTGCCTCTAATCCGAGATTTATCCATAGTTTGGAGTAGATGAGGAGGACAGTCGCATGTGCTCAGTCACAGCAGATAAGAAGACGCTCAGAACTTTTCTGTTGCGAGCGACACATGGCAGAAGATTGGGACTTTGAGGCTGAAGAGGACTTATGGAGGACTGAGGACTGAAGAGGAGTATACGGATGAGGAGACAGAATGGATACGGAAAGAATGAAGCGGAGACAGTTTTAGGAGCAGCAGAGAACAGCCATCGGTTTCATATTACTTCTCAGAATCGTGCGCTGAATCCGCTGGCCTTCTTTCTTTTCCTTTGCTGGTAAAAAATGGTCCTGACTGAAGTGGGTACTGCAAACACGATGGTCCAAACGTCTTACAGCTTTGCCTTTCATGTTTGGGTCCCGAGAGCTGAGAGCGAAATCAGCTGTGACTGAGCACATGCGACTGTCCTCCTCATCTACTCCAAACTATGGATAAATCTCGGATTAGAGGCACTTTTGACTCAAACAAAAGTGTAGACTAAGACATTGAGCTTCTATGATTTGAAAAGTGCTAAAGTTTGTGTTATTTTGGTGACTGCAACGTCGTGCTCCAAACACTCACGTTAATGGATATCGCTAAACTAAAACATCTCCGGAAATGCTCCAAATGACACCAAAGTGCTATGGTTGAGTAAAACAACTTGTTTTATTACCGAAATAAGGATTGTCTCTCCTTTAAACTCATATAAAATGCATCTGTCTGAAAGTCTCACTGTCCTCACCAGCTCTACGCTACTCCACTATGAAGAGGTTTGGGTGGAAAAAGTTTGGACACTCCTGCAGTATATCTTTACTGGTGTAAGACAAAGTTTGCTCAAATACGTGAGAAAAATCTATTGCAGTTCGCTTTCCCTGCAGCAAACTAGCAGCTATCTCTCTATTTTACATGACAACACCATCTCAACAAGGCATATCTCTTCTTCGATGTCACTGCAACCTCAACAGGCAAAATATCCATATTACATCTCCGGTACTTTACTGTTGCAAAAATAGCTCCTCTAAATGTACTTTGAATTCCACAATCTTACTTCTAATAAAAGCTGGACCGGCGTACTGGAAATGCCGTGCGTATGTAAACTCAAACGCGCCACTGTGTGTGTAACATTCTTCAATATCACTGGTGCGTTCAAACACCGGACTGGACTTGTGTTATTAGATCCTGCGGAAAAAATCACGCACCTCACATACAGGAATTGCCCGACTAAATTTAGTATGAAAATGAGGAATATTTTTGGACAAGCGGTAAACATGATGTGTCATAGTTTGATAAGGTTCATTTCTTTGCTCTCTGTACACAAAGGTCTCCCACATCAATATGGGGAACTTCTATTTGGCAAACAGTCCGTGGGTGTGTGCTGCCTTACTAACATTATAGCGTGGAATAGAAATGTAAACCAAGACTACAACAGGACCAGACCAGTTCAAAAGTCATATATTATACAAATTTGACTCTTGTGAGCTTTAGGCCATGTTATAAATGTTGTTGCCAGATTAAAACACGCCCAGAGTTGAGGTTTGCTTCATTCACACATGCAGGAAAAACTAACTTTTACCTTGTTTACTTGTTTAGTATAGATTTGTAATTCCAAGTCTGAAATTATCCAAATAATTCTAATGAAAGTGTATGGAGTATAAAGAATGTTTTCAGAGGCTAAATATACAGGATTTCTGCGTTAAACATGTGTGAATGAAACAAAACACCACTCCGACTATGCTTTTGATGAGGAAACAAAGTTATAATGTACCGTAGATCAGAAAATAGTGTAATATGAGTCCGGTATAATACAGTATATCACCATATAACCAAGTATTATAATACTTGAACAACTGAAAGAAGAGAAAAAGACATTGGAAAGATATAAAAAGGTCTGTACCCAATTTCTTCCCATTAATTTGAGTTAAATTCCTCTTGCCCGAGTACAGATATAATGTGTAAGCAGCTCTTGAGGTCAATATAAGGCCAGTGTGTGGTGTCTTGCATTGTCAGAAGTGTCGAAAATCAGATTCTAATCGATACTAAAGCTAGAAGCAAAACTAGGTACTCATTTGAGCAGGTATCGATACTGAAAACGTCACATTCACAGGACAGAAATGTAAGTTTTCACTGTCGATACACAATTGCACTGTAATTCATTTCTGAGTTGCCTAATTTTAGTTTATCCAAATCAATACTGGTATGCTCCAAATAAGTTATGAATAACACTTCACAGTATGTATACATTTAGGGATGCACCGATGTGAACATTTAAGGCGATACCGATATCCGGTATTAATGTTACTGATATCGGCCGATACCGATATTTATTTATTTTTAATTCTGAGATAACATTTTATACAGACTGAAAATCATGCAAAATGAATTTTTGAATGTCTTCTTTTATTTTCAAAACGTGTTTTGACTCCAGATTTTTTTTTTTTTCACTCTGACCACTCTGACCATAACTGCACTGTCTTTTAATCTGTATTTGTTTTTTAAAATGTATTTTTACATTTGTTTTTATTCTGTTTTATCTGGTTTTATTATGTACTGTATTAATGTATTTAATATTTTGATGTACGGCGACCTTGAGAGCCTTGAAAGGCGCCTAACAAATAAAATGTATTTTCTTATTATTAATTTTCAATTTTTTAAAATTTTTATAGTGTAACTTTTTATTTAAATTGTGTAACATTGTGTTCTGCGTCCTGATTGGCTAAGGGACCTTTGCTGATTGATGTTATAGATGGAGGATGCGGGGGGGGGCAGACTGGAACTAGACCAGGACCAGACCAGGACCAGACCGGGACTAGACCAGGACTAAACGCGGACTAAACCAGGTTTAGACCAGGTCTAAACAAGGTCTAAACCTGGACTGGACCAGGACTGGACCAGGACTAAACCTGGACTAAACCTGGACTAAACCTGGACTAAACCTGGACTAAACCAGGATTAAACCACTGCGTGCGGCTCTTTGCCTGGTTTCATGCGGCTCTTGTGTTCGTTCATGTCGAGGTTTGATGTGCTCTTCCTCGGGACCGTGGACGCGGTCCTGAGGAGGAGGCACGGTTTGGGCACAATAGTCTATGGAACGGTCTTGAGCATGAAATTAAATCAAATCAAAGTCTATTCAAGTTTTCAAGAAAAATGTGAAAGTGGCATTAATGAAAAGATATAGTAGTACTGCGCAGTAAAAAGATTGTTGTTGTTGTTGTTGTTGTTGTTTGTTGTAATATATAATATATGGTTGTAATATAATTTTGAGCTGATAAGGGGCAGATATCATAAGCTTATGCTTCTTTCTGTTCCCTTTTTGTATAGATGCAATTGTGTTGTATCTGTTATTTTTGTTTTGTTTTAACGAATTAAATTTAAAAAATAAAAAAAATAAAAGGGATTACTGTACTGATAAATATCGGTCGTTAATATCGGCCCACTTTTACACATCGGGCCGATACTGATATGTAAAAATGTTGCAATATCGGCCGATACCGATGTTAATGGCGATATATGGTGCATCCCTATATATAATGAAGCGCTGTCTTTGCATGATCATGTCTTTAAGGTTCTAAAACTGCACACAAAAGCCTTCTCTTAGCGGCTCTAAGTATGCAGTATACTGTTTCCAGGAAGACACAAGACGCTTCCAGAGCAGCTGATATTTGAGCCTCCCCATACCACGGTGAGACGAGCTGCTCTATCAAAAGCCCCATTCAAACCAACCAGACGCCAACGCAGGTCTCATTCATTTGTGTTTAGTTTCTTTTCCCCTGGTCCAGAGCAGTCCCTGTATTTAGACTGCACGGGTGAGCGATACGTCACTGTGACCGAACTGTGTGTAACCGCTATGGCCTCCAACCCTGCAATAACAAGTGACGTCGCGCGGGGGTTAGTGAGGAAACTCCGAGGCTGCTGGGTTTACACTTGGTCGAACTATGGGAATTTTTGGACAATTGGCACAGCCTGGGAAAATGACAGCATTACAACACATGCGACACCAGTCTGGACTATTTTTAGCACAAGTTGTAGACCAGGTTTGACATCCACTCTGACGACATAACTGCTACGTGCTTATATTTTTAAAGTTCTTTCTAATGCAACTGTAATACATTCTCTTACTTAAAATGTGCACAGTAAAAGCTTTCAATCTTGTTATATAAAATGACTTCCTGGAGTTTAATTTTGTTTCGTGCATGCTTTTCATTCACCGTTTGCATGTCACTTTTCACAGGAGCTTAAATTGCCTTGTTTCACGAGATGATGTGATTAGCTGGTGCTGCTCGGCCATGTCTAAACACTCAAATTGTTTTTACTACTTGATATAACAGCTATCGTTTCAAGCTTTGGTTTTAAAGTAAAACCTAGGAAATTCAAGCAAGTTAAGAGGAAGAACTGTATTTCATCAGCAAAGAAGAACTAAATTACAGTAGTATTAGTGACAGGAATAAAATTACTTGCATTGGCGCTCCTGTGGTGTGTCCTGGCACACAACAGGAGCTGCACCAGTTGGAGCTGGCGCAGCTCCTGTTGTGTGCCAGTATTTATGGGTTTCAGGCATAACGATTCCTTCCTGATTTGGATGTTACGGCGTGGCAATGCCCCTTCGTTGTTATCGCAATTAAACAATTCAAATCAAAATGTTACATCTTCTGAATGAGGAAAGGTCCCCACGAAATTCTTAAAAACTGGAAAGAATAATCTGCCTGAAACCTTTGAAAAGCAGTAGTAGTAATTAGCAGTAGTCGAGTTGTAAAATGAAATCGGGGGGATGGTGAAATTTTTCATTTATGTGACATATTTTCCAGAAAACAAACAGAAACAAAAAGCCCATATATAATTCAATAATACACAGGATATATGTTATCACACACATACACACACACACCTTAGTCCTGGTTTAGACCTGGTTTAATCCTGGTTTAATCCTGGTTTAGACCTGGTTTAGACCTGGTTTAGACCTGGTTTAGACCCAGTTTAGTCTTGGTTTAGTCCTGGTTTAGACCTGGTTTAATCCTGGTTTAGACCTGGTTTAGACCCGGTTTAGTCCTGGTTTAGTCCTGGTTTAGACCTGGTTTAATCCTGGTTTAATCCTGGTTTAATCCTGGTTTAGACCCGGTTTAGACCCGGTTTAGTCCTGGTTTAGACCTGGTTTAGACCTGGTTTAGACCTGGTTTAGTCTTGGTTTAGACCTGGCTTAGTCCCGTTTTAGTCCCGGGCCCCTGCTGTCAGTTAATATGTTCCTTTGATGCAGAAATAATATGATAATATAACTCACCCCATAAGAACACGGTCAGCTCCGTAGTTTGCGGTGTGCGATAATTCGTGTGTCCACGTCTATGCGTTCCGGAAAAACGGACATATCCCGAGTCCTGAGGCGAGAGTTCTCTTCTTACGTAGCATTAATGTAGCGTACATATTCACGGGGCTCGTTCACAACTGATCAGCGAACAGGCACAAACACAACAACGCTAATCGTCATGATTGGCGGGAGCGCGATTGGTGGGTATGCTGCAACCTGATTGGAAGCCGGAGCGTAATTTGGCCTATGATTGGCTTTTGGAACTGGCCACGATTCATGTAGGTCACCTATTTTGACTTCAAAATGGTGAATTTCGCCAAAAGGTGAGAGATTTTCATGCCTGATTGATAAAATGCCACAAGGGATGGAAGAAGGGATGCCCGTTTTAGAAGAGGGATGATTTTGACTATTTTTTTTTCCCATCCCCCCTCAACTCGAGTACTGGTAATTAGTAAAAGTAGCACGAGCATCAGGGGTGGTAGTGGTAGTAATTGCATTTGCAGTTCAATCAATAATTGCAGTAAATAAGCAAGTGATAAACAAGCAAGCGAGTGATAAAACAGTAGCAGAGTCAACGGTAATGTGTGCAAATATCACACAATACAATTCTGAGCCTCATATGCCATAAGAATCGCCATAAATAGGAAGGCGGTGCCCAAACAATAGGCGTCTTTCCTAAATAACTAAACACATGGAGGGGAAAGGGACTATTCTTCCTGGCCAGTTCAAAACGTTTCCTGACTCTCTTCCTCTTCCTGTTTGAGCACAGCAGGATGTCCGCACTCATCTTTCACTGCTTCCTCCCCTCCACCGCCATTGTTGTAGAGCATCAGAAGACCTGCTAAGCACATCATACGACTAAAGCTAATCTTTCAGAGCCATTAGCGACAGACTACACGACGTCTAGATGCTCCTTGCAGCATCTATGGTAAACCGCACCCAGTTACTGTAAATTTGGAGGAGCGATTTGTTTATTTTGAGTGGGTGTACATTGTTGATTGTTTAACTTGACCGCATTCTGTTACAGGAGTAGTACGTGTGCTTAAAGCAAATAGCAACCGTGAAGTTTCTGCCGTCACCGGTCAATCATGGTCTCATTTCGTAGCCTCTCAACCATTTTCATATATCAAGCCATCAAAACGTACCATTTCTCCATCGAATTCTTTCTGTCATTTCGATGCAACCTCCGTACACCAATCTCCCCTTCAGCGACACACCCATCAGCGTCCTCGCCATCTCGCTTTAAATGGTTCAATGTCATTCCTCGTGTCCCTACCGTATCCTAATCATTTACTATGATGTGATTATTTCTGTTTCGCAACTTTCAGAGTCCAGAGCAGAGCCGTCACTGTAATCCTAATAAACATCAGCATGCTAATAGCACACATCCTGGTTCTTGGAGGACAGAGCACAAATTTTGCTCAACTACATTCATGGAGAAAAATCGGATAGAGCTACTTTGCCTAATGGATTCTGAATAACTACTGTATTTTCACAAACTTTTTTCATTCATTCATTCACATCCACTTTTACAGAGTCTTCAGGTCGCGGGGGCAGCTCAGTCCAGATCTCAGAGCACCGGCCCGCGGGTGGTGGGTCCACGGGAGGACAGCCACACGTCGCTTGACACAGCCTTCATGTACTTTCTACTGTCATGGGGGCTACCAGTGTACGCAGACACTTGGGGTGAGGTGGGGTTAAGTGTCTTGCCCAAGAACACAATGGCAGCATTCGTCTGTGGGAGCTGGAATCTAACCACCAACCTGTGGGTCAGTGGATCTGACCGCTCAACCACTGATGTTATGTTTGATATGATGATGATGATGATGATGATGATGATGATGATGATGATGATGATGATGATGATGATAAATGACGGTATGTAAACTTTGTACAACTTGTCCTTATCGGGTCCTGGTTTGAGCCCAGTTTAGTCTTAAACAAAGACTTGGTTTGGTCCTGTTCTAGTCCTGGTTTAGTCCTAGTTTACTCCAGGTTACGATAATTATTATCAATATATAAAAGCTGACACAATATAGTTTTGGGCTCAGTTATCCAAATAATGGGGAGATTTTTGTCATTTTAAGATAAGATAAGATCAGATAAATTTTATTGTCCCCAAGGGGAAATTTGTCTCACACATACAGTACAGACAAACAGAAAACAGTCGCGGCTCATTGCCAGATACATTTGTCCATCTTTGATGTCCATTGTCCATTTGTGCACTGCACAATCTTACAGTGTTCTACTTATTGCACCAGCTCTATTGCACAAGTAATTATTGCACAAGTAATTATTGCACAAGCCCTATTACACAAACTGTTATTGCACAATAGTTATTGCACCATTCAATATAAAGTGACTCCTTTGTTGTGCAATAAAAATAAGGTGACTAAGTGCTCCTTTTTTCATTTTAGTTGTAATACAATAAGATTTGAGCTGTAGAGGGTTTAATAAGTAACTTATATGGCTAATTATTGGTTAAAGGCAAATTAACGTTTTTTTTACAATCTGAGCCTTCTTTCGGCAATAAAACAAGTAGTTTTACTCACCCATGTTGTAGCTTTAGCACAGTGGCCTGTAATCTGAGATTTAGCCATAGTTTCGAGTAGATGAGGCCAGTGCGCATGTGCGGACTGTGCTCTCAGCTCCCGGGACCCAAACATGAAACGCAAAGCTGTAAACTATGGATAAATCTCGGATTACAGACCACTTTTGCTTCAAACGAAATCTTTCATTAAGACATCGGGCTTCTATGATTTGAAAAGTGCTAAAGTTTGTGTTATTTGGACACCGCAAAGTAATGCCCCGAATACAAATGCTAACGGATACGCTACAACATAACTTTCTTCAAACAGCTCCAAATGACACGAACGTGATATGGATGAGTCAAACGACTTGTTTTATTACCGAAAGAAGGCTCAGATTGTAAAATAATGTTACTTTTCCTTTAATACTGTTATTTGTTGCAGCTCATGCCACCTACTAATACTGTCTACTGAAAAATGGTTCACTGGGGTTATCCTGGTTGATTGTTATTGTGTCAGAGGCATAAAGTAGTTTCAATATGATCATTAATATATCATGCTTCAACATTTGTTATCGTGACAGGTCTAGTCCAGGTTTAGGTCCAGATTTAGTCTGGGTTTAGTCCTGGTCCTGTTGTCGTATGCACACCCTAAATCTCCTAGTATATGTGGAAGTAATGCAAAGCAGCCCGGTCGTCCTTGCAGGGACAGAGCGCATCAGAAAACAGGTCTCTGCATTGGAGAAGTGCTCATTGTGGCCTTTAGCTTCACCACCTGGACTGAGAAGTGGACGCGGCTGCCCAACCGCAAGCTGCGTGGGGATAAAGAATGCTAAACCTTCAACTCGGCATTGTGAGGGCAGGTTTAGCATACAAGGATCTAAACATAGAATATACTTACTGTCAAAACCTTCGCCGGGGCTGAGGCAAGCTATATTTTAGTTGGATATTGAATTGCGGCTGTAAATCAAATAACGCGGATGCCCTTTCCACTGATTTGAACAGAAAAGCATTGGAGAGGAGACAGTGAAGGACAATTATACGACTGGATCAGAAACAGGCCCCACACAAATGAATGTACAGTACAGTATGTAGTAGGGAGATTATTCAATTTATGTCGAAACTGACTAACCATAAAGAATCAAATTGGAATGGCAAATAAAAAAATGCAAAGGCAGTTTTTTTAAGTACCAAAATTTCCTTCACAAACAGCAATATATCCTGTTTTATTTTGCATAAAACTGTAGCATTTCCTGAAATATACGTAATGTCTTAGTTTGTATGGGCTGTAGTCGATGGTGATTTAGTTAGACTTCTAATTTTATTTTATTTTATTTCATTTAATGTACTTATCTTTATCAGCAGACAGGAGAAGTGAGTGAGTTAGCTCAGGATTTAGTATTTGTTTGGTATTTATACGCAAAAAGGCAGATTAAACTCACGACTCACAAGTTCAATCTGTCTTTATATCATTACCTACCTACTTTTTTCTGCACAAATAGTTGTTTTTGCAATGAAATTCTGTGCAGGTGTAATCTTACGAGTGCAGAAATGAGGTCAGATATGTAGAGATACATACAGTAATAGTTTTGAGAGCTTTTGCCACGCTTCCTTTTTAGTCGACTGATAAATCACTAATACATGTTTTTAGTCAACTGAGGATTTCTCTAGTTGACTACAGCTTTATCAGTTTGTTTACAGGCCTATTTCAGCCTTTTTGTCAATTCTACTGGGTATGAATCCTTTTATTAAAACATCAATCTAATATAATTGAAATTACAAAGCTTGTAATTGTTCAGCCCTACCATGAATTCCATTTGTTTTGCCTTCTGGACTAATGATAACCACCCTATTGTCTATTCTTATTTGTTCACAACACTCTGCGACTGTAAAAATAATGCAAACTCTGACTCTGAGGTCACAAGCTGTCGAACGGTGGGCTATTTAAGTGACCATGTGACAATGGGGTTAGCCAAGGGGTCAAGTCCCTGTGCTACAGTCAGTCCTGAGCGATAAGGACAGATCCCTCTAACCGTTAGTTAATCCCGACAAGGGCTGTGACAAAACCATTAGGGTAAACTGCGTGAGCCACCACAGACTTAAGACGTCTGAGAAGGAAGCCTGGGAAAAGTGCAGCGAGAGAAAACATAATATTAGTAGTCTTAGATAGTTTTGTATTGTCTTTATATTGTATTTTGTACACTGTAGTTTTTGCACTGCGATTCACTGTATGTCGAACATACAGTATATGGCAGAACTGACAATAAAGTTGACTTTGAACTTTTGAACTTTGAACAGTAAAAGTAGTAGAAAATGTGCGTTTTTGTCTGTCAACATTTGATGCACGAATACAAGAAATGCACTGATTTGTGTTATTACTACAACTGGTGCACTTTATTAAAAATGCATCTTAATTAGCCTTGATAAAGCATGAACAAACATTTAATCACCAGCATGTCCAACCAACATTAAGAATGATTCAGCCATAGTAAATACTTAAAGGTCCCATGGCATGAAATGTTCACTTTCTGAGGTTTTTGAACGTTAATGTGAGCTCCCCTACCCTGTTTAGGGCCCCCCTTTTTGCTAAAAGTTGCAAAATGTCTAAACTGAGCATTTGAGATCCTTTTCTGCGTTTCAAAAAAAGACAGCCCAAACGGGCGATTCTGAACAAGAGAACTTTCTGACGTCACACTCGGGGAAAGGTTTCCACCCCCGTCTGGATGTCTACCCACCGTCTCTGGAAATCACGCCCAGAGAATTTGGACCACAAACGAGCTACGCAATGCAAGATGCGTTTTTTTATTTGCCTGGAGACACGCGAGAGTGTTTCCAGGCTCGGATAAAGGACACCCGAACCTCTGAAACAGCAGTGGTTTAATTTTATTTTCTGTGGAAATGTGTTTTTTTTTTTCATGGAAAGCGTCTCATATCTTCCTCCGCTCTTAAAACACAGAAGTGGAGACAGCGCACATCGCACCGCTAATCCAGGAAACAGTGGCGCATTTGGCCACACCCCCACCCACTGCACTGGCCTGTCTCTGTCCTCCTCATTTGCATTCAAGCAACAAAGCCCAGAATAAAGTGTTTCAGAGACATATTTAGCCTCATGAAGACAGTCAGAGTCATATCTCATGCACTGAGTCTTGATTTTGGAGAAGGATTCATTTACAGTATTAGGGAACCATTAAGGTGCCATATAAAAGCATCAAGAAGTACCATGCCATGGGATCTTTAAAGCCTCAGTATGCAATTTTTTTCTTGGATGTTTTTATTGCATTGAAAAACTTGGAAAAATGTTTGAGTGGGATCACGTCTCCACAAACCGGATTCTTATTTAGAGCTTGTTTACATGGTAATGGTGTCCACAGTGTGGCATAAAACTTACTCATATCCATGGAAAATGTTCCGTAGTATGGGTTTAAAGGGACAGTGTGTAAGATTTTTACCCGTTAATTACTGAAATTGAAGATATCCATTCAAAACTACATTGTTTTCCAAGCCTTTTCACTTCCATCATGAAATCAAAGTATTCTTTTGGACTTAGATATAGTCACATAAAGGGGGATCTTCCCCATGCAGAGGCAGCCATTTTGAATACGAGAGCCGCAGAAGGACATTTGGGCTCCGCCTTCGCCTTCGGCAAGGCTCGTGGTTTTGGGTAAACAACGACAAGCATGCTGCCGGATCAGACGTCGTAATGGATCTAACACGTGTTTTGGACTAAATTGTTTCACTGGATTTTATTCGCTGGATCCTTACGGACAGATTGAGACCAAGTTTATGGTGAAATACAGAGTTTGACCTGTCCAGAGCCTTCAAAGTTAAGCTAAGTAACAAACCTTGTTTTGTGCTTTTCCGTATAAAAGCCCCATGTGCTCGGGGAGTGACTGTTTTGCAGGGAAATGAATTGCATAGTCAAAAAGAGACTGTAAGGTTTCATTTGATGTGTAGAGTGTCATGGTACACGATCGGGAATGTGTGTTTTCATGCAAAAAGAAAAAAAAAAAAACAGTGAACGGGACCGCGTTTTATTTAAACCGTAGTTGTCGGCGAGAGCTCGCACAGCGTCGGGTGCGCGGGTACGCGAGCTGTCCGCGTTACGGCGCGCCCGGGTGACCCTCGAGGTCTGCCGTAGCCAAAAGAGGAAGTGCATGGTACCTACACCACCTACACACGAATCCTACACACTGTACCTTTAACTTTTTATTTCCATGGAATCATGCCACTTCCAAAACATTACTACATTGTGCCTTTAATTAAGAGTTAGGGTTAGGTATATTCATTGTGTAGTTTGTTACTAAGCCTGAATCATTGTTAATCTATTTGTTCATTGTGAATTAGGTCTTAATTCATGCTTTATTAAGGCAATAAAAAGTGGTTATTATAAACGTTTGATTATAACCTGCCCCAAATCCAGGCTAAGGGAACTGAACCGCTCACTCTATTCAAATTCACATTGCACATTCTTAGTGTGAATACATAATTTTACAAAATCAAACCCCTACTAGGCGACCTTTATCCAAATTTTCCACATTTTGCATTCATACCAAACCAGATGCTACATGTCAGAGCCCACTGGCCACATTCCTCAAATTCAATAAGCCGACTTTGTTATTCAGATGTTATTAACACTGCAAAATTACACCTACTCCGAGCCTATCCCCGGTGAGCAGGCAGAAATCAATAGCTTAGAGCTCCCCTTGGGCAATTTGACTTGTTGATGGAGTGTTTACAGTCACTAAACACTGGCTGCTTTCAGATTCCCAATATTCCTCCACTACTCCCCTCCATATCCAGGGAGGCACCTGTCACATCCACAAATGATGGCCCTCTTAACGCAAAGCTCCGTGAACACTGCGTGGGCATAGAGTTAACAAGCTGAACCGTAATAGCTTCCGAGACTACTGTGTCACCATAACTGGAGCCTGGGGGGGTTTAAGGGTTTAAGTGGTGGCCTATTGATCGTCCATTGTGCGTAAAAACCGACCGTCCATTGTGCGTAAAACCTTTGGCAAAGCTGTGTCCATAACCATGGCGCTGCGTAAATGAAAGATAACCATATATTTGATCATGTTTATGATGATACCCCAACCAGATGCCCCAGTCCAGGTTAGATTCTGCAGCTTTCAGTGCGCACAGTTAAGAATGGACACACGTAAACTGGGAACTGGACCCAGCGGTGTGATTGTGCAGTACGTGCCCCAAAAGAATAACACCCACAGCCCGCAGAATTAGCTCACGACTATCCGTGGGCTCCAGACAAGACGCATACGCACACAAGTCCAGCTAAAGGGCTAGAAATAAGCTTGGAGTACAGCTAATAACACGTGCAAATGCGCATAGCTAATGTTTATTAGCAATTAGCCAAATTAGCTCATGTGTGTTTTCCTCACAGTCTGCGCTTTTGTTTATTGGCCTAGATAAGTTTTTCTTTACGCAAATAAGAAATAATGCTTTAATAATAATGCTAAACAGGCTGTAGTGTTATGGTTGAGCACTTCTAGCTCGTAGTATTTCGGGGAAGTAGCCGCGATTATGTGGGATTAGCGGGATGTAGCCACCAGGACTGTGCAGGCAACAGTTGGAGGTCCAAACCGCTCCAAGTGCGTTTAGGATGGAGGTTATTGTGTTTTAATAAGTGACAGCCAAATGGACACAAGCAGGAGGGTGTAAAAGGTACACATGGAAACGAGGGAAGAGGAAAATAGCGGGTTTATCTGACCTGTTGCGTCCGGTCAGCCGGATTGAGCATCACCGCCTGCCGAAAACTGTTATCCACATAGGACGCCATTGTGCGGGGAGAGTCCGGCGGCGGCGGCGGGGCGAGCGCGACACTTATCCTGTTCTGTTTTACGTGGAGATCCAGGAAGGGGTCCGGGATGCACTTAAGGTCCGCCAATGTCCCCGTCCTGAGCGCTGGGGCTAGCGGATAAAAGCTGGGAGTGCCCCCCTGAGCCAGGCCCGACAGCCGTGCGCTCTCCCCGGGGCTGTCCGTGCGGCTCCCGTGCGTCCCGGCGCAAACTCTGCTTCTCCGTGAACACCCACGGAGGGAAATACAGTCCTCTGACACTTTGTTCCTATTATTTCCTTATTGTTAAAAGTGTCCCTCTGTGTAAGGCACTGTTCACCAAAGCCATTCCTTGTGTCTCCAGCATTTTTGCGACGGAAAGAATCCCATGGAACAGAAAGTAAGAAAGCAGAAGGAGCGCTTATCCAGTCGCCGTCAGCCCGTAGCCCATAATTAGAGGTAAACCCCAGTCCTCTTGTTTGTAGTATGCTTTACATAAGCATTTTAATGGAGCTAATAGAGAAGGAAGGTCCGCCGCTCCACTCTGTTGTGCGCCACCATGGTGACTGACGCGCCACTGTCAGAGCGCAGAGACAAACACGCGCGTCCGCTCTGGGTTTTCGCAATAAAATATGCTCTCAACACGACATCCTGCCAAAGTGTACATGGTTTTCAGTAAAAAGTGAATTCGTGTTTTGTATTCCATATGTTCTGCAGACAGGGTTGGGAGGGTTACTTTAGAAATGTATTCTGGTACAGTAACTAGTTACCCATTAAAATATGTTTTCAGTAATATAATCCAAGAACGTGATAAAAGGAGAAATTCAATTAGTCAACTGGACAAAGTTTGTTTGGTCGAAAACGTTTCGCCGCTCATCCGAGAAACGTTTTCGATCAAACAAACTTTGTCCAGTTGACAAATTGAATTTCTCCTTTTATCATGGATTCTACCTGGACGACTGAGGGACTCTTCACGCGTAATCCAAGAACCATAATATTAAAGTAAGATAAGATAAGACTTTATTGATCTCACATAGGAGAAATTTACTTGCCACATTAGCTCCAGACAGAGACAGTTTGAACAAGAACGAAAAGTGCATGCAGGAAGAATAAAATAAAAATAAGTAATAATGGCAGCACGGTAGCAGAGTGGTTAGCGCTCTTGCTTCACAGCAAGAAGGTTCCGGGTTCGATCCCCGGGTCGCCCAGACCTTTCCGTGTGTGTTCTGTGTGGAGTTTGCATGCATGGTCTGGGTTCAATCCCCGGGTCGCCCGAGCCTTTCTGTGTGGAGTTTGCATGTTTCTCCCCGTGTCTGGGTGGGTTTCCTCCGGGCACTCCGGTTTCCCCCACCAACCCAAAACATGCACCATAGGTACCTCCAGCTTAGGTCCTGACCAAGCCGAAGCAAGAAGATCACGGAGATGGTCCCCGGGCGCAGTAATGTGCTGCTCACTGCTCCTAATATATGTATATATATATAGGATGGGTTAAAATGCAGAGAAGAATTTCTCCAGTGTGAGATCAATAAAGTTCCCTTCTTCTTCTTCTTCACTTCTTCTAATAAAATAAGTAATAACAAAATGTTATCAAAACAGTAATTAGGAGAGTATAGAAAATATTTCCCATTTGGACTATATGTTAGAATTATACAGTCTGATGGAGGTGGGGATGAAGGATCTGTGGTAGTGCTCCTTCTTGCACTGGGGGTGCCTCAGTCGGCTGCTGAAGGAGCTGCTCAGCTCCTCTACAGTCCGGTGCAGAGGGTGAGAGGTGTCGTCCATGATGGACGTAAGTTTGTCCAGCACCTCCTCTCAGCCACCTCCTCTACAGAGTCCAGAGGACAGCCCAGGACAGAGCTGGCCCTCTTGACCAGCTTATTAAGTCTCTTCCTGTCCCGTTCTGTGCTGCTCGGGGCCCAGCAGACGACAGCGTAGAGGAGAGCAGAGGCCACCACAGTCATAAAAAGAGTCAAATAATAAATAATATAAATACATAAAAAGTAATGTATCTTCTACTTTCAAGTACTTTTGGATGAATTTAACAACAAATATCCTATAACAACAACAAAACAATACCATTTTGTGCATTGTAAAAGAAATTGTGGACAAAAGCTTATAGTCCTACAATGAAAGTGCACAAGTCTTGACCACATAGTTCAGTTTATTAAGAAAATAAAATCCCCTTGTCTTCTTTAAAAATGAAATAATGTTGAAATTTCCACCCCCTAAATGTGTTCTTCTTCGGTTGACGCCAGGGCCAGTTCCAGTTTGGTACTGCCACAGTGTGTGCGCATGTCTGTACGACAGTTTGTTTTGTTTTCCCTCCATCTCCAGCTTTAAATGAAAAAATGAAATAACATAAAATGCTTTCAGATTGTAATCCTGCTAAATAATCCCCATTTTCACTAAATGTACCTGTAATCTGAGTACGTCTTCTTTCCTTGTCACTGTAGGGGAAAACAGATGCCCTTTTTTGTATCCTTTTACGTAACGCCGTTCCTTGTATTCCGTTACTTCTTTAAATGCAGCCATGGCTGCAGTTTCTACAAAAACACACAAAAACCTCACCCTTATGTAACAGATAATACTCCCTACAACTGAACATAGCTGTGATTGGATATTTTACTTGATATTTTATTACCAATTTATCAATTTTAATCTGATTTGTACATATACATTTATTATTTTTTATTTTTATAATTATATCTCATTTCGCACCGGTCTACTGCTATTGCTATATTTTTCTACATTTTCTTATTTACTTATTTTATTATTATTATTACTTACCTTGTCTGTATGCACTTTCTTTTTTGTTCTAATTCTCTTTTGAGATCAATAAAGTCTTATCTTATCTTATCATCTTATCTTTTTTTGCTATTCCATCTATTTTTTGTTTTATATTATATTTGATGAGTGAGCAACTGTACCCAAATAATTTCCCTTGTGGATCAATAAAGTCTAAATCTAAGTCTAAATCTAAAAATGCATAACTTAAATAAAAATTTTCAGTGGTCATATTCTTTATGTCGATCTTGATTTTCCGTATATTTCCATGAATTGCTGTATTTGATTCCATTTGTCATGTGAAATGATCTTCACACTCTGCAGACTTGGCCTTGTATCTTGTTCTCTTATTGGGAAAGTGGAATGTTTGTGTTTGTGTTCCGGGAGTGCTGCTGTGGAGCTTGATGGAGGTTCTGTCGCGGGGGGAAGTCTCAGGGGCGAGTCTGAAAACAAAAAACGGTTCTGGAGTAAAAAGGAGCGGGGAGGAGACCCGCCGTGTCCAGACGGTCATCTGACACCACCTAGTGTCCAACGAGTGTAAAGACAGCCTCCCCCCCCAAAAAACAACAAACATCCCACAAAAACACTGTTCATCAGATATTTGAGGGCAATAATTTAAAATCTTTCACTCAAATACAGAACCAGTTCTCCTCGTTATTTATAAATAAGGCTGATATAGTCATTTGTGTCCTTTATTTTTGTATCTTTTATCTTTGTGTCCTTTATAGTGGACGTCGAGTTAACCAGTCTGTCAAAATAAATAATACATACAAATAAAAATAAATAACAAAAGTACTAAAATAAATAAATCAATAAAAATAAATAAACATATAAATATATTAATCAATAAAAAATAAATAATACATAAAAAAAATAAAAATAAATTAAAAATAATAAAATAAATAAATACAAAATAAATAATACATAAAAATAAATAAATAAAATTAAATACAAAATAAATAAATAAAAATAAATACAAAATAAAGGGGCGGCAGTAGCTCAGTTGGTAGAGCATATGTCTCGTGATCCTGGGGTTTGAATCCCGCTCTTGACGGGTTGACCGCATATGATCCCAGCTCCCACAGATGAGCGCTGCCGTTGTGTCTTTGGGCAAGACACTTAACCCCACCTCGCCCCCAGTGTCTGTGGACACTGGTAGCCCCCACGGCAGAAGATACATCAAGGCTGTTGTGACGTGAGCCGTCCTCCTGTGGACCCACCACCTGTGGGAGGATTCATGGGGGCTGGTGCATTGTGTTCTGGGCAGCAGAACACTGCTTGGACTGCTGCCCCCCCGACCCAGAAAATGGAAAAGCGGAAGAAAATGAATGAATAAATACAAAATAAATAACACAAAAATAAAAATACAAAAATAAATAAATAAGAAATGTAAAGGGAGACTAAAAACTATTTGACGTGACTGTAGAAGCTTGTCAGCTTGTCATAAAAAAAAAAAAAAGTTTTTGTTAGGTTGTTAACTTCACGTGGATTTAACACCAAAATGTCCCCGACGTCCATTACAGAGGACGTGTTACAACATTATGAATACAAGATAAAAGAAGAAATTCAATTTGTCAACTGGACAAAGTTTGTTTGGTCGAAAACGTTTCTCCGCTCATCCGAGAGGCTTCATCAGTTCTGGTTAGAGTGCTGGTAAGACACTGCTTATATCTCGCTGCAAGGAGGAGCTCACTATACTGCAGGTTTTTTTTCGAAACTATCTCGCCTATTTGTTTCTGTCTTTTGTTTCTCTGGCGTCTAATGAGCGGCGAAACGTTTTCGACCAAACAAACTTTGTCCAGTTGACAAATTGAATTTCTTCTTTTATCATGGATTCTACCTGGACGACTGAGGGATTCTTCACGCATATTATGAATACAAATAAAATTAACAAAATGTAAATGTTGAGGTGTTAATTTACCTCCAAATATAAAATTAAAATAATAATAATAATAATAATAATAATAATAATAATAATAATTCTGATACACTTTTTTCCTTCAGGTCCCAGGAGGATATTCAGAGTCTTGCTGAATGGGAAAAAATTAAAGTAGAACCTACAGGCATTGAGCAATATTTCATAACAATACAATAAAAACACCTGCCGACCAAGAAACACGTGTCACTAATATACAAGATGTTGATGGGAGATATGAGAGAGGACACACTCGATATCAGAGATAAATGGGAATTGGACTTAAATGTAATTGTTCAGGATAAGACGTGGAGGGATATGTGTGTGTGGCCAGTCACAAAGGTATCAACAGCAATTTGTGAAGATAAAAATTAGATATTTTAGAACCCCTTTAATAATCTCAAGCTTCTATAAAAACATATCCCCGTTATGTTGGAGAAACTGTGGCATGGTGGCAGACCCTCACATATTTTCTGAGATTGCCCAGCTCTTTGTAACTACTGGACAGGTAGGACAGGACATTAAAATAGAAATAGAAAAGATACTGTCTTGTAAACTTCTTATAGACCCGCTGATGTATGTATTGGGAGCGTTGCCAGAAAACGCATGTGTAAAAGACCAACAATATGTTCTCTGTACTCTTCTGATGATTGCACGAAAAATGAAAACAGTTAATTGGAGGAAACTGTCTCCTCCGACAAAGACAGAATGGACACAAAGACAAAAACAAGTCGATATCATGGAACCGTTAACAGCCAAACTCCAGATGAAAATGGACTTATTCATAGAACGATGGACTCCGGTGACTGTGTACTTGAGCAATGGCTAAATATAATAACCCTTCATCAAGGATTGTTTGAGATTGTTCTTATTGTTCTGTATGTTTATTTTCACTGTTGATCTTTTAATAAACTAAAGTTCCAAAAAAAACAACCATCCCACAAAAACAAAACAAAACACAGAAACATATTTAAATAGAAATAATTGAATTTAACAGACCTAAAATATAAAGTTCATCAGACTTGTGGGGACCAGGTACTGTACTTTTCAGACTATAAGCCGCTACTTTTTTTCTCACACTTATAATCAGGTGTGGCTTATGTATGGATTAATTCTTTATCAAGACCTTATCAAATAAGTTCAGGAGAGTTTATGAATTAATGAAGCCTCGTTTTAGCCACTTAAAATCTCCTACAGGTATCAACAACTCTGTGAGATTGAGTTTGACGGTTTACCCTTAAAGTTAAACTTGATTTTACTTTATTTTAACTTTATTTTAAAAGGAGAATTAACGTTTTTTACAATCTGAGCCTTATTTCGGTAATAAAACAAGTTGTTTTTCTCACTCATAGCACTTTGGTGTCATATGGAGCACTTCCAGAGATGTTTTAGATTAGCGATATCGGTAACGTGAGTTCTCGGGGCATATGTTTGCGGTCTCCAAATAACACGTTTGAGTCAAAAGTGCCTCTAATCTGAGATTTATCCATAGTTTGGAATACATGAGGAGGACAGTCGCATGTGCGGAGTCACAGCTGATTTCACTCTCAGCTCTCGGGACCCAAACATGAAACGCAAAGCTGTAAATTATGGATAAATCTCAGATTAGAGGCACTTTTGACTCAAACGAAAGTGTAGACTAAGACATTGAACTTCTATGATTTGAAAAGTGCTAAAGTTTGTGTTATTTGGAGACCACAAACATGTGCCCCGAGAACTCACGTTATGGAGATCGTAAATCTAAAACATCTCTGGAAGTGCTCCATATGACACCAAAGGGCTATGGGTGAGTAAAACAACTTGTTTTATTACCGAAATAAGGCTCAGATTGTAAAAAACTTTAATTCTCCTTTAAGGCTTCCAGAGGCTACAGGCCATTTTACAGTTGTTTTACTGCCGTGTTTCTGCCATAGGCGCTGTTCGAAAAAAACACATACTTTATAGTACGGTATTTACGTTAATTACAATTTAAAAAAAAATCCTTTTGTGTACCATCTTTCTGTGTAAATATCTGAAGTTACAATGTGGACACCTGCGGCTTATAGTACAAAAAGTACGGTACTTTATTGTTTAAACATTTTGTTGGACTATGGCCTTATCGAATATCAAATACTCCACTGAATCACACACACACAACGCACACACCATGTGGTCTGACCCAAAACAGGTCTGAGCTAGAACTGCTCCACCGACCTTCAGATGGACAAACACTGTAACCTGAGACACTGACTTCTGTGACATTTCTCCTGGAGTCAACTGTCCTCCTCTGAGCAGCTGACAGGCACGTTCATTATTATTCTCTACATCTTACAACTATTATAGCACTTTTATATCTCCAAGAACAAGTTGATGGGCAATTATTTTTTCCATGGGGCCACATGAGAAACAGAAAATAATTGTGGAGGGCCGGGCCAAAATGCTTCACTCACTTCTGCATAATTGTATTTCTTTATTAAAAGCAGTAAATATCATTGTTTTGACGCGCTGGTAAGACCGATAAGAGTTTATGTTATGACTAAGCAATGAAAAAGTGAGGCTGCCTTAGAAAAAACACCTCTAAAATAAAAGCAATGCAGCTTTAGTCCATGCATGAGGTAAAATGATCAAATATGATTATTTTTAAATTCCAAATTAGCTTAAACAAGCCAAGTCAGAGTCGACCAAAGGGCCTTATGTGGCTCCGGAGCTGGACGATGCCCAGATCTGATCTACATTTGGACAATGGACAAGAGAGACATTTGTCACAGTGAAGGACAAGAGGACACTGGACAAACTGTCTCCATCATGGACACTCCTGCTCACCTACTGCACCAGACCATAGACCAGGGGGGGCAATTATTCTTCCCCAGGGGCCAAATGAGAAGCAGAAAATATTGTGGAGGCCAAAAGTTTGAAGTCGACTCTGGTTATTCATTTTATTTCTACGTTGAAATCAGTAAATGTCGTTGTTTACAGAAGAAGTAAGTTCTGTGTTATTATTAAGTAATAGAAGAATTAAAACTGGACTGAACCAGGACTAAAACCGGACTGAACCAGGACTAAAACAGGACTGAACCAGGACTAAAACCGGACTGAACCAGGACTAAAACCGAACTGAACCAGGACTAAAACCGGACTAAAACTGGACTGAACCAGGATTAAAACTGGTCTGAACCAGGATTAAAACTGGTCTGAACTAGGATTAAAACTGGTCTGAACTAGGATTAAAACTGGTCTGAACCAGGATTAAAACTGGTCTGAACTAGGATTAAAACTGGATTGAACCAGGATTAAAACTGGTCTGAACCAGGATTAAAACTGGTCTGAACTAGGATTAAAACTGGTCTGAACTAGGATTAAAACTGGTCTGAACCAGGATTAAAACTGGTCTGAACTAGGATTAAAACTGGTCTGAACCAGGATTAAAACTGGTCTGAACCAGGATTAAAACTGGTCTGAACTAGGATTAAAACTGGTCTGAACCAGGACTAAAACTGGTCTGAACTAGGATTAAAACTGGTCTGAACCAGGATTAAAACTGGTCTGAACTAGGATTAAAACTGGATTGAACCAGGATTAAAACTGGTCTGAACCAGGATTAAAACTGGTCTGAACCAGGACTAAAACTGGTCTGAACTAGGATTAAAACTGGTCTGAACCAGGATTAAAAGAGGACTGAACCACGACTAAAACTGGTCTGAACCAGGACTAAAACCGGACTGAACCAGGACTAAAACTGGTCTGAACCAGGACTAAAACCGGTCTGAACCAGGACTAAAACTGGTCTGAACCAGGACTAAAACTGGTCTGAACCAGGACTAAAACTGGACTGAACTAGGATTAAAACTGGACTGAACCAGGATTAAAAGAGGACTGAACCAGGACTAAAACTGGTCTGAACCAGGACTAAAACCGGACTGAACCAGGACTAAAACTGGTCTGAACCAGGACTAAAACTGGTCTGAACCAGGACTAAAACCGGACTGAACCAGGACTAAAACTGGTCTGAACCAGGACTAAAACTGGTCTGAACCACGACTAAAACCGGACTGAACCAGGACTAAAACCGGACTGAACCAGGACTAAAACTGGTCTGAACCAGGACTAAAACCGGACTGAACCAGGACTAAAACTGGTCTGAACCAGGACTAAAACTGGTCTGAACCACGACTAAAACCGGACTGAACCAGGACTAAAACTGGTCTGAACCAGGACTAAAACCGGACTGAACCAGGACTAAAACTGGTCTGAACCAGGACTAAAACTGGTCTGAACCACGACTAAAACCGGACTGAACCAGGACTAAAACTGGTCTGAACCAGGACTAAAACCGGTCTGAACCAGGACTAAAACTGGTCTGAACCAGGACTAAAACCGGTCTGAACCAGGACTAAAACCGGTCTGAACCAGGACTAAAACCGGTCTGAACCAGGACTAAAACTGGTCTGAACCAGGACTAAAACTGGTCTGAACCAGGACTAAAACCGGACTGAACTAGGATTAAAACTGGACTGAACCAGGATTAAAAGAGGACTGAACCAGGACTAAACCAGGATTAAAAGAGGCCAAAATAAACACGCCAAATAATATAACACAAGAAATGTCACAACATTTTTTGTCCAGCTGCCAAACTGTGTAGAACAAGTCAAAGTTATCATGTTTAGTGTTTTTTTCTTGATCAGTGAGAGAAATGTCGCCTCTGTTGAGCTTTAACAAGTGCATCAAAGTCAGGTTCATGTCTGAGGTGGAGATGTGAAGTCCCACAGATGATCATCAGGACAAATGTATTATGTACAATTTTGAAAGTAGGTTTTATTTTCTTAATTCCAAACAACCTTTCGTGGGCCGGTCAGAGTTGGCTCGCGGGCCGTATTTGGCCCCTGGGCCTTGAAATGCCCGGATAGATGGACAGAGGAGATAATACTCCCTACAACTGTACAGTAACTCAATCTTAAGTAACGGATAACCTTACGTATATTATTGCAGTACCATTCCTGTCTCCCGTATATAGCTGTGATTTTATATTTTATTTCATATTTTATGACTTATTTTTCTATTTTATTTTGAGTTGTACATGTATTTTTATACTTCTGTCTCATTTGACACCGGTCTCTTTCTATCTTTTTGCTGTACCATCTATTTTGTTACTCTCTGTTATTATATTATATTGTGATTCTTGAGCTCCTGAATCGAAATAATTTCCCTTGTGGATCAATAAAGTTTGTCTGAGTCTAAGTCTGATTTTCTTAATTTCTGAATATCATAAAAGAGAGTAGGCTAAACAACGTGCAAAACCACAATCTGAGTATAGCCTATTTTTTATTGTCTTAATAGACTGTCGATATTTTTATTAAAACAAATGATACAGATTTTATAATATATTTATAAAAGACATTATGTTTTTTCATGTATTAAAATATGAATGGTCATGATCACATGTTTTACAGATCTTTTCCACGTTCAAGGCGCATAAATCACTTTACATGAAGGAACTGCTCACTCATTCACACACGTTCATACACCAGTGAATGCAGGTAACGTTAACCTTCTGATCAGCCTTCTGGTTTCAAGACGGAAACAATAATCATATACAGTGGTACCTCACCTTACGAAATGAATTCGTTCCAGAAGTGGTTTCGTAACGTGAATTTTTCGTAAGTTGAGTAGCTATTTCAATGGAAAAAGCCTGATTCGTTCCAAGGCCCCGATCCAAGTTTTTTTTTAATAGTGTAACTTTTTTTTTATAGTGTAACACTGTGTTCTGGGTCCTGATTGGCTAAGAGACTGTAGACCCAGGACTAACCGTGGACTAAACCAGGTCTAAACAAGGTCTATACCTGGACTGGACCAGGACTAAACCTGGACTAAACCTGGACTAGACCAGGTGGATTAAAGCGCCGCGTGCAGGTCTATTTCCTGGTTTCTCACGAGCCACAGCTGAGGCGAGCAGCGAGGAGGGGACCGCACGCAGTCCGAGCGCATGAACTAACACAGGTAAGAGCCGCGGTGGTTTAATCCTGGTTTAGACCTGGTTTAATCCTGGTTTAGACCTGGTTTAATCCTGGTTAAGACCTGGTTCAGACCTGGTTTAATCCGGGTTTAGAGGAGGCACGGTTTGAGCACGGGTCTCGCGCTCGCAGCCCCGCGCCGGGTCATGCTGCGCCATCACACGTGTCCCCGCGCACACTTCTCCACCCTCCCCTTCCCCCCACACTTCACTATTAATAATTTTGTTGAAAATCTATGAAAGTTTGAGTGTTTAAACGAGAGACAAATGTGAGAAAAGTTTAAATTCAGTCTGAGAAAAGCGTATGTGTGTGGCTGAGCGAGCATTATTTGAATTTTTGAGATTTCGCGTTTCGTAACTTGAATTTTCTTTCGTATCTAGAGACCAAAATTTACCGTGAAGGCGTTTCGTAACTTGGAATTTTCGTTTGTTGGGTCGTTCGTAAGGTGAGGTACCACTGTACATATTATATACACATTGTAAACAAAAAGAGCTGACGAAGCCTCTCGGATGAGCGGCGAAACGTTTTCAACCAAACAAACTTTGTCCAGTCGACAAATTGAACTTCTCCTTTGATCATGGATTCTACCTGGACGACTGAGGGACTTTTCACGCATTGTAAACAAAAGAAAAGCACATTTCTCGAAAAGGAGTGGGAAGAAGAAAAACTTATGCTGCTACTGTACAACTTATTTACATTTGTACATTTACATCATTGTTCTGGGTTTTGCTTTACATAAACCACAGTATTGCTTGGGTTAATAATCGAAAGTAGTTCAAAACTGCAGAATAGAGAGACCCCTGCTCTTATAGTGGCATTTCACTGACGTGTGTGTCATCTCAAGTCTCAGATGCAGGACAATACAGGATTACTCAAATGTGCATGAAACAATCAAAACACAACTCTGAGTAAGAGAATGATGAAACAGCACTGAAACATGTGTGTGTGTGTGTGTGTGTGTGTGTGTGTGTGTGTGTGTGTGCGTGTGTGCGTGTGTGTGTGTGTGTGTGTGTGTGTGTGTGCGCTTGGAGTTTGCCTGGTTTACACCAGACCATATCACAGTGATATATGGTCTGGGAGCACCTACTGAATATCTCGTACCGGAGGTGTGGTTTACGATCGCAAACGGCCGTTTATTGGGCGTTAGGAATGTCTATCATTTGGCGCATACGTAGCCCAGAGCCAATCATGTCAGTTGTCAGTTCAAACTACAAGTTTCCGTTTGTCACGTCACTGTCTTTCCACCCCTCCCCGCTCTCTGATTGGCTCCCAGAATCAGGAGAGCTCGTTTAGCCTAGTTTCCAGGCTGTGTTTTAGATCGAAACGAACGAAAGCAGCCTGGGATTTCCCAGGTTAGCTTGGAGTGCCTTCAAGGTGGCTTTACATCTAACTTGGGAAATCCCAGGCTGCTTTTGTTCGTTCCGATCTAAAAGACAGCCTGGAAACTAGGCTAAGCGAGCTCTCCTGATTCTGGGAGCCAATCAGAGAGCGGGGAGGGGTGGAAAGACGGTGACGTGTACTACGTGACAAACGGAAACTTGTAGTTTAAACTAACAACTGACATGATTGGCTCTGGGCTACGTATACGCCAAATGATAGACATTCCTAACGCCCAATAAACGGCCGTTGGCGATCGTAAACCACACCTCCACTACGAGATATTCAGGAGGTGCTCCCAGACCATGTGTGTGTGTGTGTGTGTGTGTGTGTGTGTGTGTGTGTGAATGGGTGAGTGTTTCCTTGATGTAAAGCGATGGAAAAACCTGTATAAAAATGTGACCATTTACCATGACCTGACCTGACCCTGACCTGATTATTTTCATCAATGACTCTCTTTATCTCTGGTTATAACATTCACTTTCAAATATATAACCGTGTGGACACAGTTGAGCGACAGAAGCGATCCGTCTCGTGTTGGTGTTTCTAGGCCATGAGGACGGACGCCATGGCAACCAGCTGTGACCCCGCGACCCGAGCGAGCTCCCGGGCTCATGTTATCAGCAAACCACGGACACACTACTCCATGTGCTACCACTGATACTGCGATGGGAGAGATGAGGAACGACAGGGGAGCCCGCCACTACGGCCAAAGGATCCTTTTTACAGGTATGGATCAAATAAATATGGCCTACTTTTCTATCATGGCTCCATTTTTACTCCATACCTGCCTGGGATGAATGATTCGGGGAAAATATTGCAATTTTTCTGATAAGAGTTGCATTTGCGATTAGATTTTCAATTTTGATAATAGGATTCTGTTCAAAGTTCACATTTTAAACACGTCCATTAGAACTGACAAAAAGAATGAAATAAAAACTGACATACGAATACAAGAATTATATGTATTTCAAAGTACGTTTGTACAGATCTAAAATACAGGGTTAAATTTTGACATTTGCACATCGCGTCCTTTAAAATTTTGATTTGGTTTACCTTGCAGCGCTGCTCTGTGATAATGGTGACTGTCTGAATTTAAAATCGTATGTCATTTGGAAACAAGGACATAAAAACTGCAGCAGACAACGTTTGCCAAATTGAAAAAATGCAAATTATAGTCTGGTATAAAAGATAAAATGAGAAATTTATTTTGTTTCTTGTAGAAGTTGTAGAAAGTGGTTGAAAAATCGAATGCAATGCGCTAAAAGGTTTAATATAAGCCGTTTTTGCAGCAAATGGACATCCAACGGCGTGAAAAATTAGACCATATACATTATTTAAGTGTCAGTTTGTGAAGAAAAGTTGAAAAGAAAGGAAAAAAGTACAAAATTACAGTGGCGTTAAGTTCTAAAACAGAATACCTCTTCAACATTCAGTTTAAACCTTCATTTAACAAATTAAAGTCATTTATTTTTATCCATCTAATCTTAATTATTGTGAAATTTTGGTTCTTGTTTACAGTATAGTTGCTAAGTCACAGTTATGCAGTTACCTCTTCTGTAGGTCATATCTGCTGCCTGTGTCCAACCAGGAAGTCAAATTATAAACTTAAAGGGACGGTGTGTAAGATTTTTACCCGTTAATTACTGAAATTGAAGATACCCATTCAAAAATACATTGTTTTCCAAGCCTTTTCACTTCCATCATGAAATCAAAGTATTCTTTTGGACTTAGATATAGTCACATAAAAGGGGGATCTTCCCCATGCAGAAGCAGCCATTTTGAATACGAGAGCCGCAGAAGGACATTTGGGCTCCGCCGTCGCCTTCGGCAAGGCTCGTGGTTTTGGGTAAACAACACAAGCATGCTGCCGGATCAGACGTCGTAATGGATCTAACACGTGTTTTGGACTAAATTGTTTTACTGGATTTTATTCGCTGGATCCTTACGGACAATTTGAGAGCAAGTTTATGGTGAAATACAGAGTTTGACCTGTGCAAAGCATTCTAAGGTAAGCTAACCTCGTTTTGTGCTTTTCCGTATAAAAGCCCCATGTGCTCGGGGAGTGATTGTTGTGCAGGGAAATGAATTGCATAGTCAAAAAGACGAGACTGTAAGGTTTCATTTGATGTGTAGAGTGTCATGGAACATGATCGGGAATGTGTGTTTTCATGAAGGAAAAAAACAACAAAAAACGGGACCGCGTATACAGTAGCGGCGCGCGGCTCGCGACCCTCGAGGTCTGCCGTAGCTAAAACAGAAAGTGCAATAGCACCATCCACCTATGCGCCACGAATCCTACACACTGGGGCTTTAACAATTCTGGCAAAAGGAGAAATTCAGTTTGTCAACTGGACAAAGTTTATTTGGTCGAATACGTTTCACAGCTCATCCAAACTGCTTCTTCAGTTCTGGTCAGACGCTGGTGGACACTGCTTATATCTGCCTGAAGGGAGGAGCTCACTACAGTGAAATTACTATGAAACTATCACACCTATTTGTTTTCAGTTTATGTCGGGGGTCTTGTTAGCATAGCCATTCAGGACCATAATCAGGGCTCTCAAGTTTTGAGCGGGGTCGTGTGTGTGAGACTGCGCAATTTCCGAGGAGCGGGGGGGGCTTGAATTGCGTGAGAAATGCCGTGTGAGCGTGTGAACACGTCGAATTGTCTCTCTCAATACGTGAGACTTGAGAGCCCTGCTGTAAATGTTTGTCTAAAGAGCAAACTTAAACTACAAAGCAACTAATGAGAGTTCTATAAATGAAGTTATTACCTGATGGTTCTCAGTTTGTTTTATCATCACTGCAGTGTGCGCTTAGCAGCTGAAACTACACTCTACAGTCTGCCCAACAACAGAACAATCTATTTTCTGATTGGCTGATTTTTTTCCGGGGAGCGGGACGGGGAGGAGGGGGAGAGGTTTTTTTTGCTGAAAACGCGCGGTGCCTGCATAAACTGAGCCACACAGACCGATTTTCTGGGCACAAAAAAAAAATCAGGGTGAGAAATGCCATGTGTGGCGTGTGAGCGTGTGAAATTCACGTCAAATTGCGTGTGTCACACTCTCAATGCGTGAGACTTGAGAGCCCTGAGCATAATGGTGTTTTCACACCTCTGGACCTGACCTGCTGCACTATTGTTTTCTTTGTTTGTTTGATTTAGGTTTGAGGATAGAGTTATAGATGGAGACAAATGATGTCTGAGCCCTCCATTTCTGTTCAAGGAAGGATTCTGTTTCTTGACAAAAATAGCCTCTTTAACTCCCCTCTTAAACCAGTTCTTTTCTCTGGCCAAGATCTGAACCTCACTGTCCTCAAAGGAGTGGCCC
Organism: Paratrypauchen microcephalus; assembly: GCA_036785185.1. Classification (NCBI taxonomy): domain Eukaryota; kingdom Metazoa; phylum Chordata; class Actinopteri; order Gobiiformes; family Gobiidae; genus Paratrypauchen; species Paratrypauchen microcephalus. The sequence goes on along the minus strand of JAVJIX010000306.1, from coordinate 50,429 downwards.
GTGGCTTTTAGGTGAAGATGTACGGCAGACTGAGGTCCACTCTGGCTCTTTCATCTGTGCTGGTACATCCTCTTGTGAAGTGGCTGTTTTGTTTCTCCAGTGTAGCGCTCACTGCAGTCTTCACTACACTGAATGGAGTAGACCATTGGTCCCCAACCACAGGGCCGCGGAACAGTACTGGTCCGTGGGCCATTTGGTACCAGGCCACGGTGGCTCATTTTCCCCCTTCATTTTGAGTGGTCCGTCCGTGTTCTGAAAAGAGAGCGTAATGAAGTTGGCTCAATGTTTGACGTACGCTTGATATTCGGGGTTTAACATTCCCGTACTAAGATCCAAAGAAGCATTTTGCCTAAATAACGTGACCAAGGTTAACGAGAGTTCTACTTGTTAATGTCTATCTAATAAAACGATAGCAAGTAATACTATTGATCGATTTTTAAGCAAAAACTCTGCTCACCAGCTCCAATCTTCGTTCTGCGGCTACAGTCTATGTTAGGGACCGTCAACAAATGATCTTCACATTACTGGAGGGAGTCACTGCTACGTTGGTGGAGCAGGGGGACGAAATAATTTCCCCAGAAAATTAACAAAAAAATCAACCAAATCATTTTTTCTAAATCTGATGGGTGTAGTAGTTGCCAAATACATGTAAGTAAGTAAGTAAGTAAACTTTATTTATATAGCACCTTTCACAGATAAAATCACAAAGTGCTTTACAGAGTGCAAATAAAAATAGATAAAATACAAAATAACAATAATAAAATGATAAAACAGGTAAATAAGACAAAGAGTAGTCAAATTAACTAAAAGCTTGCCTGAATAAAAGTGTCTTTAGCTGCTTTTTAAAGGTCCCATGGCATGAAATTTTCACTTTCTGAGGTTTTTGAACGTTAATGTGAGCTCCCCTACCCTGTTTAGCCCCCCCCCATGGTTAAAAGTTGCGAAATGTCTAAACTGAGCATTTGCGATCCTTTTCTGCGTTAGAAAAAATCAGAGCTCAAACGGGCGATTTTGAACAAAGAAACTTATTGACGTCAGATCGAAAAAAGAAATGCAAATGTAGTTCCACCCCCGTCTGTCTGTACTCAGCGTCTCTGTAAATCACGTCCAGAGAGTTTGGACTGCGGATGCGCTAGGCAATGCGAAATGCGTTTTTTTTATTTGCCTGGAGGCACGTCCGAGTGTTTCTAGGCTCGGAAGTCCTTTATCTGAGCCTCTGGACCTTTGAACAGCAGTGGTTTAATTTTATTTTCTGTGGAAATGTGTTTATTTTTCAATGGAACGCTTCAAATCTCTCCCCCCGTGCAAAAACACGGAAATGGATCAGCTGAGAGCTCAGAGCCCAGAGCGGAGAGTTTGGCCACGCCCCCGCCCTCTACTATAGGCCATCTCTTTTCTCCTCATTTGCAATCAAGCAACAACGCCCATTATGGAGTGTTCAGAGAGAGAAAAATTACTCTTTCTCATCTTATCTCTGTTTCTCATGCACTGAGTGTTGATTTTGAAGAAGGATTCATTTACAGTATTAGGGAACCATTAAGGAGCCATATAAAAGCATCAAGAAGTACCATGTCATGGGATCTTTAAAGGAATCAACAGATTGAGCCACACGGAGAGACAGAGGCAGGGCATTCCACAGTCTAGGGGCCACTGCCTGAAAGGACAGGTCACCTCGAGTTTTAAACCGGGTCTTAGGGACCTTTAGGAGGTTTTGGCCAGAAGACCGGAGGGAGCGGCCAGAGGTGTAAGGAATCAACATCTCTGAGATGTATTCAGGGGCCTGTCCATTAAAAGCTCTAAAAGTCAAGACTAAAATTTTAAAATCAATTCTAAATTTGACAGGTAGCCATTGTAAAACAGATAAAACCGGAGTGATGTGTGTCCTTCTGTTGGTTCCTGTTAGAAGCCTTGCTGCAGCATTCTGGACCAACTGGAGACGAGTGAGTGCAGATTTGTTAAAACAAGTAAAAAGAGAATTACACTAATCTAAACGAGAAGAAATAAAAGCATGGATAATCAATTCCAGATAAGATTTAGATAATATTGCACTCAGTTTAGAGATAGATCTCAGATGGTAAAAGCCGTTTTTGACCAAATGTCTTGAATGGCTGTCCAGGGACATTGGTCAAATAGAACACCAAGGTTTCTAAGGCTGAGAAGAGGAGCCCAGAGAACCCAGGTGCTGCTTGATCAGAGGAACTTTCTGTTCAGGAGCAATGATCAGAGTTTCAGTTTTCCTATAATTTAATTGAAGACAGTTGTGAGCAAGCCAGTCCTTAATAAATGAGACACAATTTAATAGGTCAGCCAACTTATGGAACTCTGAATCACTGAAGGAGCAGTACAATTGGATGTCATCAGCGTACAAATGGTAAGACACATGTCTCTACATGTCTTGAATTTTATGGAGAAATGATTTACCTTTTTTCTCCATTTTAGACTATGGAGACTTGCTGTATATGAACGCTACAGCTCATTGTCAGAGTAAGACTGACTCTGTGTATCATGCTGATTTAGAGTTTGTTACTAACTGTAGAACCTTGACCCTCCACTGTGAACTGTACTCTCGAGTGGGATGGCCTTCTTTATCCACGAGGAGGTTGACTCACTCGTACACTTTTATCTACAAGGCCATGCTCGGACTACTGTCCTCCTACATGTGGAACTTAATCACACAGAGAAGTGTTGATTCTTATGCTTTGCGTTCCAATGATCAGTTGTTGCTCTCTGTTCCGTTTGTTTGCACAGAGTTGGGAAAAACGACTTTTGTCTTCTCTGCCCCCTCGACATGGAACAAGCTGCAAAAGGACTGGAAATTAACAGAATTTATCTCACTGAACAGCTTTAAATCCAGACTGAGAGCTCTTGAGACAGGCTCCATAAACTGTACCTGTTTTAATTTATATGTCATTTTAATTGTGTTGTAATTGTCTTTTTGTTGCCAGGGCTCCCTTGAAAAAGAGGTTTTTAATCTCAATGGGATTTCCCTGGTTAAATAAATGTGTGAAGAATCCTTCAGTCGTCCAGGTAGAATCCACGGCAAAAGGGGAAATTCGGTATTATTCTTAAAAATATGCATTACTCTAAAGTGCATGACAGGTTAGACTACTTATTTCATTAAAGGTTAGCTAAAACTAAAAGTTAAGAACATTATATTCGAAAGAGAAGATTAGTTTTAATATTTTGTTATTTATTTTATTATAACTTTATTTAAAGGGACAGTGTGTAAGATTTTTACCCGTTAATTACCGAAATTGAAGATACCCATTCAAAAATACATTGTTTTCCAAGCCTTTTCACTTCCATCATGAAATCAAAGTATTCTTTTGGACTTAGATATAGTCACATAAAAGGGGGATCTTCCCCATGCAGAGGCAGCCATTTTGAATACGAGAGCCGCAGAAGGACATTTGGGCTCCGCCTTCGGCAAGGCTCGTGGTTTTGGGTAAACAACACAAGCATGCTGCCGTATCAGACGTCGTAATGGATCTAACACGTGTTTTGGACTAAATTGTTTTACTGGATTTTATTTGCTGGATCCTTACGGACAAATTGAGAGCAAGTTTATGGTGAAATACAGAGTTTGACCTGTGCATTCTAAGGTAAGCTAACCTCGTTTTGTGCTTTTCCGTATAAAAGCCCCATGTGCTCGGGGAGTGTTTGTTGTGTCGGGAAATGAATTGCATATTCAAAAAGAGGAGACTGTAAGGTTTCATTTGATGTGTAGAGTGTCATGGTACATGATCGGGAATGTGTGTTTTCATGAGAAAAAAAACAAAAAAAAAACGGGACCGCGTTTTATTAATACAGTAGCGCCCGGGTGACCCTCGAGGTCTGCCGTAGCTAAAACAGAAAGTGCAATAGCACCATCCACCTATGCGCCACGAATCCTACACACTGGGGCTTTAACCAGTGCAAAAGGAGAAATTCAATTTGTCAACTGGACAAAGTTTTTTTGGTCGAATACGTTTCGCAGCTCATCCGAGCCAAATACCAAATAAACCAAATAAACTTTGTCTAGTTGACAAATTGAATTTCTCCTTTTGCACTGGTTAAATAAAGTTATAATAAAATAAATAACAAAATATTAAAACTAATCTTCTCTTTCGAATGTAATGTTCTTAACTTTTAGTTTTAGCTAACTTTTAATGAAATAAGTAGTCTAACCTGTCATGCACTTTAGAGTAAGTGTATTTCTAATGCATATTTTTAAGAATAATACTGTGTGCAGTACAAAGAAGTAGAAACCATGTACGAGCCAACCACCTCTGGACGGGTAAGAAAGCTGGAAAAGGACACAAAAGGTGAGCAGGGAAAAGGAATCATTTACGCTTTAACCTTAGATGTCGACAGAAGCAACTTATTCCCAAGGCTTCACGTGGATTCCACCTGGACGACTGAAGGATTCTACACACAAAGAAGAAGAAAATATGCAACTTAGAACTTGTAATTGAAATTTTAATGGATGCAGCACAGAATTTTAACTGTTACTGCGTAGTTTTAATTCAAAGTATATCCTCCTGAGACCCTATTCCTATTCTTTTGTGTCCTTTATAGTGGAGTGTCTTTTAAGTTTTGAGATAGACTCTAGTTTGTGGCTGCACTATGATTAAAATAAATAAATAAATAAATAAATAAAATGATAATAATAATCATGTGGATGTGGATTTAACACTATTACAGTCCGCTACAGAGGACATGTTACGACATTATGTATACAAATAAAATTAACAAAATGTAAATGTTATGCTGTTCATTCATTCATTCATTCATTTTCTTCCGCTTTTCCATTCTCTGGGTCGCGGGGGCAGCAGTCCAAGCAGTGTTCTGCTGCCCAGAACACAATGCACCAGCCCCCATGAATCCTTCCGCGGGTGGTGGGTCCACAGGAGGACGGCTCACGTCACAACAGGCCTTGATGTATCTTCTGCCATGGGGGCTACCAATGTCCACAGACACTGGGGGCGAGGTGGGGTTAAGTGTCTTGCCCAAGGACACAACGGCAGCGCTCATCTGTGGGAGCTGGGATCATATGCGATCAACCGTCAAGAGCGGGATTCGAACCGCCAACCCCCTGGATCACAAGGCATATGCTCTACCAACTGAGCTACTGCCGCCCCCATCAAATTAAAATTACAAATTTTAATTACAAATAAAATTAACAAAATGTAAATGTTATGCTGTTCATTTACCTCCAAATAGAAAATTAAAATAATAAAAATAATAATTTAGATACACTTTTTTTCTTCGGGTCCCAGGAGTATATCACGGTGACATAAAATATTTAGAAGTTAATTACAAAAATTATATTGGTGTAAGTCGCTGCCGTGAAGCATAAAACAGTCTATTTTATTTCATTCTTGATATTTAATTTTGCTCTGTATGCCTACTATTCTGTTTCTACATTATATTATTACAAATCCCTGTTAAAAGTCTGCACCAAACTCTTAGTATAATTCTGACAACACTTTAGAACTTTACTTAATAAGACTTAATTCATGCTGAACAAATACTTTTATTAAGAGCGATTCAGGTTTAGTAACTACTTAATGAATACACTAACCGCATTAGGGATGGGCATTCGGTGAAGTTTTCTTCATCGATTATCGGGAGAATTAATGAGTAATAATCGGTTAATCGTTAACATATTTTGTATTAAAAAGACAACAGCCATTCACTCATGTGTGTCGCTTTTACTATGTCTGCCGAGGCTGTGGGAACAGGCGCTTCTCCACGGGAAATAAATCTGCAAATCAACATACGTAGAGGTGGATTAAAGCGAGGCGACACGCATCCTGCAGCCTCTGCTAGCGCGCTCGGAGTTAGCCGCATTGGGATCCGAGCTAACTGCTGCTAGCTCGCTGTCTCTGTCCTACCTCCTCCACACAACCCAGCCGTATCTGCAGCAATATTTTATTAAGTCGTGAAAACCTTTGCCCTCCACGCCACTGATGGGGAGCATGTCTGTTTTGATCATCTTCGCTATCAGTTCGGTGACCTTCTCTGCTCGTTGAGCACTGCAGCTCCTCCCGGTCTGTGCTAGCACCGAGTCCAGGCTAGCGCAGAGTCCAGGCTAGCCTGTGATAGAGATGATGAACCGCCGCCACCTTCTTTTACCAGACTTGGATGCGCGGTGTTCAAATGATAAATCATTTGTGTTGTCGATGAGGTATATTTGTATGCTGCATTGCAGTGCTTGCAGTGCGCTTGGTCATTTTCTAAATGAAAGTGGTCCCACACAACACTTCGCCGCGACCTCTTCATGTTTTGGCCATTGACCTACGGAAGCTCGCATATATCAACTGAGGCGCGCCAACTGAGGTGATTGTTTGTTTGTTTGTTTTTTTTATCGGTTTGTCGACGAAAATGAACTTGCTCGGTGAAATTCTTAATGATCATTTATCGGTTAATCGATTAATTATGCGCATCCCTAAACCGCATAGTTAAGTAACATGATTTAGTAAACCTAAACCATGGTTTATTTGGACTAAGGTGTTATGTCTGTTACGTTGATGTTTCATGTCAACGAAACATGTTTACGCTAGTTACAAATGCTTCAAAATGTGGCTTTATCAATCAAATATCAATTCCTTATGATTTTTTTTTTATAGTTTTGAGACTCTTTTTTATTTATGTATTTTGGGCAAGTAAGCAATTTACATTAGTACAATCATAACAGAAATAAGAAAAACATTTGTCCGAAAAGGAGCGGAACTCTTATTTTAAAAGCCGATATTTTGCTATTTTCTGATCTCTTATAATGTTATTTCCCCATGAAAAACATACCAAAGTGCTTTTAAACTCTGTACACTGGAACCAGCTGGATAATTTCAGCTCTGGTATTACCAATCTCTACTGAACTAAAGGTAAAAGGAGCTGTTAACTTGACAACTACGATTTTATGACATCACAAGGTGGAACAGAGCAGTTTGAGCTTTGGAGATGTAGACAGAATAAAGAGTTACCCAAATGTGTGAAGGAAAAACACAACTCCAGGTCTGATTTTGATCGGGTAACAGTATTATAACATGACTTTTGCATGATATAAGACCTTATAATATAATAAAAGACCTACAGGTGCATTAAAGCCAGAGCTAATAGACTCAAAAACAGCTTCTTCCCAAGGGCCATAACCACCTTGAACACTCACATGCACCGACTGACTCACCCCCATTCCTGTCCCCCACTCTCCCCCATCCACCCATGCGCAGTTACTTAACACGGTGCAATATCATGGACAATATTTATTACAGTGTAATAATATAGTTTCTATAGCATATCCACCTGGGCAATATTTATTACTGTGTAATATCTTAAACTGTTTTGTAGCAGATCCACCTGTTGTTGTACAATACCTAATGACAGAGCAATATCCTGTGGTGCAACACTGAACACAGAGCTAGAGCTGGTGTTTATTTAATACAGCAAAATGAACTGAGTTCTGTGAAACATCATCTCCCTCTACAATGTAGAGACTATATATATATATACACACACACACACACATATATATATATATATATATGTGTGTGTGTGTGTGTGTGCATGTATATATGGTATATATGGTATATGTGTGTATATATATGTGTGTATATATGTGTGTATATGTGTGTATATATGTGTGTATATGTGTGTGTATATATATGTGTATATATATGTGTATATATGTGTGTATATATGTGTGTATATATGTGTGTGTGTATATGCATGTATATATGGTATATATGGTATATGTGTGTATATGTGTGTATATATGTGTGTGTATATACGTATATATATATGTGTATAATGGTTGTATGTGTCACCCCTACTGCATTATCTGAACACGACTTGCAATAACCTGGATAACTAATGTGTAGTACCAGCTTGTACAGGACTTTTTTGCACATTTAAAAAAAAATTTATTTAATTTTTTTTTCCACAATTCTTTTTTCTATACTGTGTTGTAAATATCATACTTAAATGTCTGCACTGAAGTGAGATGCTCTCAGTCTCACTGTGAGTATGTAGGATGTAAATTGTACATGTGAATAGTGACAATAAAACATTCTATTTTATTCTAAAACTCATGGAGCACAGTTATAACTGAGGAACTGCACCAACACATCAACAATAAAGAAACGGACTCATGTGGCGTTTACTGTTTCCCCCCAGGCCCGGATGGAATTGGCGACTACAGGCAGCGGTTGTGCGACTTCCCGCGGTACATCGGCGAAGGCGGGGGGTCGTCGGAGTCCACGGGGGACCTGGGATACCTGTGGAGAGCCGCCCCCCACGCTCCTCCGCACAGGTCCCGGGACAGCTACGTGGGCGGGGTCGGCTGGGGCTGGAGCTACAACCAAAGGCTAAACCAGGACGCTCTGCTCAGTGACAAACAAATCAAGGTACAAATCATACAACCGCTCTCAGCTCACACAAATATTCAGGTCATATTTTAGTTGCAGAGTATTTTTTCTAAATTATAGTGCAGTGCAACTCTGCAATATGCTATTATGTTAATTTGAAGGATAAATAAATTCAGGATTAAAAATCCATGGGCAACTGTGACTGCATTTTTCCTGAGTGGAGGATAAAAATAAATCCTGTATAAGTCCTCTATTATATACACACTTAATCCTGGTTTATTAATTTGTTTACATCTCCAAAGCTCTGTTCCACCTTGTGAGGTCATGCAGTGGCAGTTTTTAAGTTAATAGCTACATTTTACTTGCCTGGAAGAATCCATGACTCATCGCTGTACCAGCGAGTGAGTCTGGTAATGCTTGATCCACAGAATGCGCTGCGGTTGCGCGTAGACAGACAGCTAAGTGAACCAATCAGAGATTGCGCCATCTTGATTCAAAACTGAGGAGGAACTTCCGCTGCCTAAGAGTGACTTTGCGGGCAAAGGCGGGTGCACTGACGTCACCATCTTTGAACGAATCAGAATCGCGGAGTCCGTTTGTAACCGGAGGAGCGAGAGTGGATGGAGGGTGTCCAGATGGTATCGCGCTGTATAGGAAATACAGAGAGATATCATTTGGCTGGCCAGGTAAACATTTTACCTTTAGTTCAGTAGAAATTGGCAATTCCAGGGGCAGAAATGACCCAAATGATCCTAGTGAAGGTGTGTGGAGCTTTAAAACACGGTGTAGCTCTTGCTGTAGGTGGAACAGAGCTAAATACTTTAAATACGCAGGATTTGTGAGTTAAAACATGTGTGCGTGAAACAAAACACAACTCCAGGTATCTCCAGGTATTTGTGACGAGGAGACAACATTATGACACAGAAAATAGAGTAAGATGGGCCCTTTAAACAAGTTGCAGAGGAGTTTTTTTGGGAATGTTTGTGCAGTACAGCTCACTGAAAATGTGACTGCAATTTGATGTTTATGCTAATTTAAACTTAGAACTTGTAATTGAAATTTTAATGAATGCAGCACAGAATTTTAACTGTTTCTGTGTAGTTTTAGTTTACAGTATATCACGGTGATGTAAAATGTGCAGTAGTTAATTACAAAAAAAAATATTGGTGTAAGTTGCTGCCATGAAGCATAAAACTGTCTATTTAATTTCATTCTGGATATTTAATTTTGCTCTGTATGCCTACTATTCTGTTCTACATTATATTACAGTGGACCCTCGCGCTATCGCGGTTCAGTGTTTGCGGCCTCGCTGTTTCGCGGAATTTTGTTTCAATTTTTTTTTTCAATTTTTTTTATAGTGTAACTTTTTTTTACAGTGTAACATTGTGTCCTGCGTCCTGATTGGCTAAGAGACTAGACCAGGACTAAACCAGGTCTAAACCAGGACTAAACCAGGTCTAAACCAGGACTAAACCAGGTCTAGACCTGGACTAAACCAGGTCTAAACCAGGACTAAACCAGGTCTAGACCAGGGATGGTGACGCAGGGTGGTAGGGACAGAGTCTCAGATGTCCTTCACGAGAGCGCCTGGGTGACAGGAGGTGTGGCCTTTGTTTACTTGCACGAGCCATGGAAGAGAGTGCGAGCCGGACCATGGAAGAGCCAAGAATCAACACGGACGGGCCTAGCGGGGGGAGCCGCATTCGAGGGAGCCGCAGCGGGGGAGGACACTCGCGCGCAGAGAGGGGACAGTGGGTATTCCCCCCTCACGCCTAGCGGACGAACCCGACCCCGTCCTAGAGAGCTGTGGAGTATTGGCAACGCATTGATGGCCATGCCCCGAACTCCGGGCGGACTGATTTTGGAGCCGGGGTGAAATGCAACCAACCCTTGTGAGCGCGGGTTAGTGGGGGAAAATCCTCATGGTAGAGCTGATCGGGGCTTTAGACCTAGCCCCTCGCTGAAGTCTTTGTACCTGGTCAGGTGGTGAGGGCTGGTGCTCAGAGGCGTCTGTTAGCGGTTCGGCACTGTTAGCAGTGGCTTGAGTTTTGCCCAAAATGATATCCAAGTCGCTTTCCACTCGACTTTCGCACATGGCATGGATATGTTACAAACAAACACACGTGTCCGCGCGCACGTGTCAGCTCGTACGTGCCCCCCCCACGCTTCACTGTTAATACATTTTGTTGTAAATCTACGAAGGTTTGAGTGTTTAAACTAGAGAGAAGAGAGAAATGTGAGAAAATGTTAATACCAGTCTGAGAAAAGTGTATAATGTGTGTGTAATAATTGTAAAATATAAAGTTGTCCTACTTCGCGGATTTCACGTATTGCGGGTTATTTCTGGAACCTAACCCCCGCGATAAACGAGGGATTACTGTATTACAAATCCCTGTTATACGTCTGCACCAAACTGTTTTGATGAGGTTTTTGAACTGTAGTGAGAACGCTTCTGTGCACTCTCAGGACTGGTTCCGCCGTCTGGACTCCAGGTTCCACCAGTTCGTTCTGCGGAAACACTGCCGCTACTTCCCAATGCGCATTAACCACCCGGAGAAGTGTGCGCGCGGACACGTGCACCTGCTCATCGTGGTTAAATGCGTGATAGAGCAGCATGACCGGCGCGAGGCCGTGCGTCTCTCTCTCTCGCAAGTACGAGACCGAGGCGGGCAGTGTCCGGACCGTATTTCTTCTCGAGTCCACGGCTAACGACCGAATACCTAGCGGGTGGGCTGCATTCCTGCGGCCCACTCGCGTCTCAAGGTGTGTGGCATGTGCCCAAATGCCAGACCGCTCAGTCCGTCACTGGTGGCATGTCTGTTCATAAGAATCATCACCCAAAAGAAAAAAAGAGCACACTCGGTAAACGACGCCTGCACCAAGGCAGAGCGGCGCCAGGATGAATAGGCGCGGTCAGAGGAACTGTGAAATACGTCACTATTAATACATTTTGTTGTTGAAAATCTACGAAAGTTTGAGCGTTTAAACGAGAGAGAAATGTGAGAAAAGGTTAATTCCAGTCTGAGAAAAGTGTAGTATGTGTGTGGTGAGGCGTTTACAGCCTGAAGACATGTATAGTAATTGTAAAATATAATATTATCGCGAGTTATTTTTAGAACATAACCCCCGCGATAAACGAGGGACCACTGTACCTGATTTATTTTAAAAAAATAGAGTAACTATTTTATAACAATGACATAAACACATGGAGAAATAATAATAGAATGAACTGAAAAATAAAAATAAATAAAGACAAGCTAAAAACATAAAGGAGTTTTGCGATATGAAAACAAAGATGATTTAAATAACTTGAACGCAAACCTGTACGTTTTGTATTCTTTCTATTGTATTGTATTATATTGTGTATTGCTAATGTTGAAAATTGAGATGGCATTTCCCCAATAAAACACAATAAACACAAATAAATAGGAAGGAAATCAGAATGCTCCACGTGTCATTTCCCCGGGGTGTGAATATATTTGTCTTGCTGTAGGTTGTCACAGAATAATTACACAGCTGTCAGTAACAATAAGGAGATGACATGTGCAGCTTTTTCTTATGATTAATGGTCTATTGATCGAGCTGTATAGTTCTATAGTGAGAGAATAACATTTTCTCATGAACTGATTTAAGTGCAAAATAGATAGGAGCAGTGGTACTTTGGTAGAATACAAGTCATTTATCATAATTCTTTCAGATTTAAAGAGCGGGAATGATGCAAAATGCTCTTATTTTTAGCTTTCTACTATTTTATAACGTTCCCTCATCACGACATGCCTGAAGGAGATTTAGATGACATCAGTAATTTATTGATTTCCCCCGAGCCCCATTTGTACAGCTCTGGAAAAAAAAATAAGAGACCACTGCAAAATGATCAGTTTTTCTGATTTTACTACTTATAGGTCTGTGTTTGGGCAAAAGGAACATTTTTGTTTGAGTCTATAAACGACTGACTGACAACATTTCCCTCAAATTCCAAATAAAAATATGATCGTTTAGAGCATTTATTTGCAGAAAATGACAAATGGTCAAAATAACAAAAAAGATCCATGTTTTCAGAGCTCAAACAATGCAAAAAAACAAGATCAAATTCATTTTAAAACAACATAATACTGATGTTTACACTTAAGAGTTCACAAATCAATATTTGGTGCAATAACCCTTATTTTTAATCACAGAAAATTAGATGTTAAATCCAGACAGTTACTCGTATTTTCTCATACTTGACCAGTAGTTTCCCCAAGGACATTTTCACTCTTTTTTTTCTGAATATTTTGTATATTTGAGTAACATCATCACATTTTTGGCTGCTGTTCCCACCTCTGTTTTTGCAACGTTAAGTTTAGTTTGTGAAACATGCACATGGAGCTGTTAAACTGGAACGACAATAACTGTCTACTACTGTCACACTCTGCCAAAATGTCTACTGCTGATTTAGACCTGGTTTAGTCCTAGTTTAGACCTGGTTTAGACCTGGTTTAGTCCTAGTTTAGACCTGGTTTATTCCTAGTTTAGACCTGGTTTAGTCCAGGTCTAGACCTGGTCCAGTCCTGGTTTAGTCCTAGTTTATACCTGGTATAGTCCTGGTTTAGATCTGGTTTAGACCTAGTTTAGACCTGGTTTAGTCCTAGTTTAGTCCTGGTTTAGTCCTAGTTTAGACCTGGTTTAGTCCTAGTTTAGTCCAGGTTTAGTCCTAGTTTAGACCTGGTTTAGTCCTAGTTTAGACCTGGTTTAGACCTGGTTTAGTCCTAGTTTAGACCTGGTTTAGTCCTAGTTTAGTCCTGGTTTAGTCCTAGTTTAGACCTGGTTTAGTCCTAGTTTAGACCTGGTTTAGTCCTAGTTTAGACCTGGTTTAGTCCTAGTTTAGACCTGGTTTAGACCTGGTTTAGTCCTAGTTTAGACCTGGTTTAGTCCTGGTTTAGTCCTAGTTTAGACCTGGTTTAGACCTAGTTTAGACCTGGTTTAGACCTGGTTTAGACCTGGTTTAGTCCTAGTTTAGACCTGGTTTAGACCTAGTTTAGACCTGGTTTAGACCTGGTTTAGTCCTAGTTTAGACCTGGTTTAGACCTAGTTTAGACCTGGTTTAGTCCTAGTTTAGACCTGGTTTAGACCTGGTTTAGTCCTAGTTTAGACCTGGTTTAGACCTGGTTTAGACCTGGTTTAGTCCTAGTTTAGACCTGGTTTAGACCTGGTTTAGACCTGGTTTAGACCAGGTCTAGACCTGGTCCAGTTCTGGTTTAGTCCTAGTTTAGACCTGGTATAGTCCTAGTTTAGACCTGGTATAGTCCTAGTTTAGACCTGGTTTAGTCCTAGTTTAGACCTGGTATAGTCCTTGTTTAGTCCTGGTTTAGTCCTAGTTTAGTCCTGGTTTAGTCTTGGTTCAGACCTGGTTTAGTCCCAGTCTTTCACATTGTTCTTGGGTGACTTTATTCCACTCCTGGTGCAAGAACTGAAGTAGCTCAGCTTTGTGTTTGTGTTGGAATTCAACAGACGCTGGAATGGAATGGCTGTAATACATGTAGAGATGCTGATTTCAGAAAAATGGTGGTCTCTTATTTTTTTCCAGAGCTGTATCAGAATCAGAATCAGAATCAGAATCAGAAAGGTTTTAATGCCATATGTTTGAACAAGTTCACAACATTAGGAAATTGCTGCGGTGCTTGGAGCAGAATGTAAACCAACACTTAACATGCAATAAATAAAATAGAATAAAAATCCTCCTTACGGTTACGGTTAGCTCTAAGATTCTGTCCAATGTTCAGCCCACAAGATCACGTCATCCACTTTGGTAGTTTTTTAACCATGAACTTGTACATGCCATTTAGAATAATCATAGTAGTTTAAATGTAGTTTTAGTTTAAAACAGCTTTTACAGTTTTAAACACTTTGATTGATCAAGTTTTATATAAACGTTTGATATAAACTGCTTCTTTAATTTGAGTAGTAGTCTATGGCCGTTTCCCAATTCACCGACGGCACGCTTGTGAGTGTGCCGTCGGTCTGTCGTCGAGACGGCGCACACTCGCTCTGTCCTTAGTGCACTACGTTTCTCACATGGCCGTCTGCGAAATGGAACAGGTCCCGCCTCAGCTCAATGAGCTGGGTGGTCTGCTCCTTGTTCCCTAAAGACAAAAATATTATACTATTGCAACTAGTAATACTTGGAATTGGGACATGGCCAATGTTCCCCCTAATTTTTAATGTGTCTGAGCAAACACACACTAACTCCACATCCGAAATGAACCCCCCCCCCGCGCGGCTCGCACTTTGCAGATATAAAAAAAATGCCCCCGCGGCTGAATAAAAAGCTCTTTCATCCCTGATTTACAGTGCGCTGCACAAGTTTTCTTGTGCGCTGAGAATGTACGAACAGTGCGCAGCTTAGAGTAAACGCTGGACATGGCGACACTGTAGAATATCCAGCATTACAACAGCAAAGGAAATATAGAAGTGTAAGGGGAAAAGCATGTGAACGGTAATACAGGTGCCGTGATCTATGCCGTTACAGCTACCGTCACACATGTTTAGTGTAGTTTATGAAGAGTTTCATGTAGCATAGTTGTAGGTGAGGTGAACCAGTACGTATATTTTATAGTGACGTCGCAACTCTCACTTGTGGATGTCGCTGGCGAGTCGATCTTTGTAGTCATATATCCTCCCGCGCTGTGCATGCTGGGGCTTTTAAGTGTGCGAAGCGTGCATGTTTGCACACTTGGTCCACGCCCCGATTTCCATGGAAACGACGGCGCCGTTCAGAGCTCGTCTTGACGGTGCAGGGGGAAAAAAACGAATGGAACGGCCCTTGTCGCGCCGGATATGACGCATATCCCGTTCCAAGGACGCTAACAAGCGTGCCGTCGGTGAATTGGGAAACGGCCTATATTTCATGTGAACCTTTTTTTTTTTTTTTTTGATCTGGCGCGGCGAGAGCCGGAGCTGGTTGCAACGCGCTCCCTTATTTTCCAACTTTTTTTCTGCTCTTACCTGCTTGTTCGTTTGCACACTTTGAAGATTATGTGTATAAGGCTAAGTGCTTCAGAAACGCGATGTTTCTGCTCCATTTCAACTTCTATTTTCTCTGGATTTTAACTTTTTCACCGTTGCTATGTGCGTTGCTATGTGCGTGAGGACACGTGCTCCCATTGTTTACACGAGGGATCAGCTGTTAGCGCTGCGCGGCGCAGTTGTGCTCCCCCGTGACCGCCATGACATCCCGGAGGAGCTGCTACGGAGGACGCGCAGAGGCCGACGTGCTGGACGCAAACTCCGGGAAAGGAAAGGACGCTGCAGACCTGTGCTTCCCTCTGTCATCGCGGGAAACGTGCGGTCTATTCAGAACAAGACGGACGAATTAGCGGCGCTTGCACGGTATCAGCGGGAATACAGAGACTGTAGCGTCATGGTTTTCACGGAGTCCTGGTTAACCCCGCAAATCCCGGACTCAGCTGTTGCCATGGACAACTTTCACCTGCTGCGAGCGGACAGGACAGCAGACAGTGGGAAGAAAAAAGGAGGTGGCCTGGCTGTGTTTGTAAATAAGAAGTGGTGCAAACCTGGACACTGTACAGTTAAGGAGCAGCTGTGTAACAAGGACGTGGAGTTGCTTGTCATTAGCTTACGGCCCTGCTATCTGCCTCGAGAGTTCTCACATGTGATTCTGATCGCTGTGTATGTTCCTCCCTCTGCTAATGCTGAGACAGCACGTGACACACTGCACTCCTGTACGAGCACACTCCAAACTAAGCATCCACAGGCTCTCTTCCTGATTTCTGGAGACTTCAACCATGCATCTCCTGGAACTGTTCTGCCTACATACACCCAGTATGTCACCTGCCCCACAAGAGACAATAAAATATTGGATTTATTTTTTGCCAACGTCAAGGAGGCTTATTCTTCATCCCCACTGCCTCCCCTGGGTAGAGCTGACCACAGTATTGTCCATCTGCGGCCTGTGTATCAGCCTGTGCACAGACAGCCTGTGGTGCCCCGTGCGGTGAAGAAGTGGACTGCTGAGAGTGAGGAGGCTCTGAGAGACTGCTTTGACACCACAGTGTGGACAGAGCTCTGTGACCCCCATGGAGAGGACATTAATGCAGTGACAGAATGCATCACGGACTACATAAATTTTTGTTTTGAAAACATCGTTCCCTCCCAAACGGTGCGGTGTTTTTCAAACAATAAACCATGGATTAACCCTGACATAAAGGCTCTGCTGAAGGAGAAGAAGAGAGCTTTTAGGTCAGGGACCAAGGAGGAGCTGAAGGCTGCACAGAAGAGGCTGAGGAGAGAAATCAGGATGAGCCAGGCCAGCCATAAGAGGAAGATGGAGCGACAGCTACTGGAGAGGAACATCCAGGGGGTGTGGAGAAGTCTCAAGACCATCTCAGGCTTCAAAGCACCTCCTGCCCAGATGGAGGGGGACCTGCAGTGGGTGAATGACCTCAATGCTCACTTCAGGAGATTTGATCAATCACCCGGCACCCCTCCTCCCCCACCCAGCTGCCAGCTCCCACCTCCCCAGCTGGACAATGGGGAACTCCTGCTCCTCTTCACACCTTTACCTCTGCTCCACAGCCCTCCACCAAACATGGACTCACCCATCCCCCCAGCCGGCCACTGTCATTCTCTGCAGCCCAGGTGAGACAGGAGCTCAAGAAGATTAGACCGAGGAAGGCAGCAGGACCAGACGGCATCAACTCCAGGCTCCTTAAGTCCTGTGCAGACGAGCTGTGCGGAGTTGTGGAGCATGTCTTCAACATGAGCCTTAAGCTGAGGGTGGTGCCACAACTCTGGAAGACCTCCTGTGTGGTACCAGTGCCTAAGACACCGCACGCTAAAGACCTCAGCAGCTTCAGGCCGGTGGCTCTAACATCCCACCTGATGAAGACACTGGAGAGACTGGTCCTTGGCCACCTCCGCTCCACCGTGAGCTCAGCGATGGACCCGCTGCAGTTTGCGTACCAGCCTGGCATCGGAGTGGAGGATGCCGTCATCTACCTGCCGCATCGCTCACTGTCTCACCTGGAGAACCCCGGCAGCACTGTGAGGATTCTCTTCTTTGACTTCTCCAGTGCTTTCAACACCATCCAGCCACTGCTCCTCAGGGACAAACTGGAGACCGCCGGTGTGGACTGTGACCTGGCAGACTGGATCCTGGACTACCTCACAAACCGGCCCCAGTTTGTGAGAGCCAAGAACTGTGTGTCTGACCTCCTGACTTGCAGTGTGGGGGCGCCCCAGGGCACTGTCCTCGCGCCCTTTCTTTTCACCCTCTACACTGCAGACTTCAGACACAACACGGACAGCTGTGTCCTGCAGAAGTTCTCTGATGACTCTGCCATCATTGGTCTCATCAAGGATGACAATGATGGGGAGTACAGAGGACTAATACAGGACTTTGTGGACTGGAGTCAGCGGAACCACCTCATCATCAATGCAGGGAAGACCAAGGAGATGGTGGTGGACTTCCGCAGACGCCACTCTACTGCCCCCTCAGTGAACATCCAGGGAAGGGACATTGAGAGAGTGGACTCTTACAGGTACCTGGGTGTTCATCTGAACAATAAACTGGACTGGACTCATAACACAGACGCACTGTACAGGAAGGGCCAGAGTCGGCTCTATCTCCTGAGGAGACTACGGTCCTTTGGAGTGAGAGGGCCACTCCTGAAGACCTTCTATGACTCTGTGGTGGCATCAGCCATCCTGTACGGTGTGGTCTGCTGGAGCAGCAGCATCACAGAGAGGGAGAAGAAGAGGCTGGACAAGGTCATCAAGAAGTCCAGCTCTGTCCTGGGCTGTCCTCTGGACTCAGTGCAGGAGGTGGGGGACAGGAGGGTCCTGGCTAAGGTCACCTCTATGCTGGACCATGAGTCTCACCCCCTGCAGGACGCTCTGTCGGCTCTGGAGAGCAGCATCAGTGACAGACTGATTCACCCTTGCTGTGTGAAGGAGAGGTTTCGCAGGTCTTTCCTTCCTGCTGCTGTCAGACTGTACAACGAACACTGTTAACATGTCATTCAACGTATCTGCACTTACAGATATTCAACTATAATCCAGAGTCTATTTTTAGGTCTAGTTTTAAAATTATCCTAGGCCATTATTTATTTATTTATTATATTGTTCTGTTGCATGTTACTTTTTCGTGCTGTTCTTGATCTGTGCGTTGCAACACTGGAATTTCCCCACTGTGGGACTAATAAAGGCATATCTTATCTTATCTTATCTTAATTATACCTAAGTACAATTTTGGCAGTAGTAATTGTACTTTTAATTGAGTACAAAGATTAAAGGGCCTGTATTGTGCTATTTCCTGGTCTGTTCTGGTCAAACATACGCTGAGTTGTGTTTTGTTTCATTCACACATGTTTAACACACAAATCCTGCATATTTACACTGAGTTTCGTGATACAGGAAGTGCTCCAGTGTGTTTTTAAACTCCACACACCTTCATTTGAATCATTTGGATGATTTCTGCCCTGGAACTGTGTATCTCCAGTGAGCTAAAGACAAAAAGTAGCCGCTAACTTGAAAACTACAGCTTTGTAAGATCACAAGGAGGAGTATTTTGAGTTTTGGAGAGTAAGAAATTCAGGTTTACTCAAACGTGTGTGAATGAAACAAAACACAACTCCAGGATTTGATGAGGTAACAACATTATAACAGTGGTTAAAGCTCACAGAAGTAAATGTTGGAGCTTTAATAGGGATTAACGAAGCATACTGGACTGTGTTGCAGAAAACAGACATCCGCGCTGCAGTGGAAAACAGAGAGGCTCAGCGTTTTCAGCCATCTCCACGGTGAGACACGGAGTTTTGTCTTTGTTGTTTTGTCTTTGTCGTGTTCTTTGTGTGAGAATCCAGTTACACGTGTGCTCCGGTGAGAGGGCTGCAGGACCGAGTGACCACATGTATAATTCAAACATGTGCACTCCAGAGAAAACAGCATGCACACGGTTTAGACAAGAGAACAATAATAATCTATGGAAACGTACAAAAGGAGAAATTTCTATTAGATCAGACTTGAAGTTTATTTATTTAATCTAGGGATGCACGATATATCGGCTTTAAAGGTCCCATGGCATGAAATTTTCACTTTCTGAGGTTTTTGAACGTTAATGTGAGCTCCCCTACCCTGTTTAGGCCCCCCCCCCCCATGGCTAAAAGTTGCGAAATGTCTAAACTGAGCATTTGCGATCCTTTTCTGCGTTACAAAAAATCAGAGCTCAAACGGGCGACTTTGAACAAGGAAACTTATTGACGTCAGATCGAAAAAAGAAATGCAAATGCAGTTCCACCCCCGTCTGTCTGTACTCAGCGTCTCTGTAAATCACGCCCAGAGAGTTTGGACTGCGAATGCGCTAGGCAATGCTAAATGCGTTTTTTTATTTGCCTGGAGGCACGTCCGAGTGTTTCTAGGCTCGGAAGTCCTTTATCTGAGCCTCTGGACCTTTGAACAGCAGTTGTTTAATTTTATTTTCTGTGGAAATGTGTTTATTTTTCAATGGAACGCTTCAAATCTCTCCCCCCGTGCAAAAACAAGGAAATGGATCAGCTGAGAGCGGAGAGCGGAGAGTTTGGCCACGCCCCCACCCTCTACTATAGGCCAGCTCTGTCCTCCTCATTTGCATTCAAACAACAACGCCCATTATGGAGTGTTCCAGAGTGACATTTATGACTCTTTCTCATCTTATCTCTGTTTCTCATGCACTGAGTGTTGATTTTGAAGAAGGATTCATTTACAGTATTAGGGAACCATTAAGGAGCCATATAAAAGCATCAACAAGTACCATGTCATGGGACCTTTAGCATTGGTATCGGCCGATATTGCACATTTTCTAACATATCGGTATCGGCCCGATGTGTAAAAGTGGGCCTATATTAACAACCGATATTTGTCAGTACAGTAATCCCTCGAATTAACGGTTTCTCACATTTCTCTCGTTTAAACACTCAAACTTTAGTAGATTTTCAACAAAATGTATTAATAGTGAAGCGTGGGGGCCGGGAGACCAGGCGTCCCACCCGGGGCTGCGAGCACGAGACCCGTGCCCAAACCGTGCCTCCCCTAGACCAGGTCTAAACCAGGATTACACCACCGTGTGCGGCTCTTTGCCTGGTTTCGTGGACGTGGTCCCAAAGAGGAGGCACGCAGTCCAAAAAGAGCAAAGGCAAAGAGCTGCACGCTGTGGTTTAATCCTGGTTTAGACCTGGTCTGGTCCTGGTTTAGTCCAGGTTTAATCCTGGTCCAGTCCAGGTTTAGACCTTGTTTAAACCTGGTCTAGTCTGCATTTAGTCCTGGTCTAGTCCAGCAAAGGTCCCTTAGCCAATCAGGACGCAGAACACAATGTTACACTATTTTTAAAAAATTGAAATTGAAAAAAAAAAAAAACAAACAGAAAAAAAGTCAAAAAGTCAAAACACGTTTTGAAAATAAAAGACATTCAAAAATTCATTTTGCATGATTTTCAGTCTGTATAAAATGTTACCTCAGAATTAAAAATAAATAAATATCGGTATTGGCCAATATCGGTATCGGCATATATCAGCAACATTAATATTGGATATCGGTGTTGGCTCAAATTTTCACATCGGTGCATCCATAATTTAATCACTCGATTTAATCATTCCTGAGACCCGTCGATTCATGTGTGTCCTTTATAGTGGACGCTGAGTTAAGTGTTTTGAGATAGACTCTAGTTTGTTGTTGCACTATGACAAAAATAAATAAATAAATAAGTAAAAAATTAAAAGCGTGTCTAAAATCTTTTTGAGGCGACTGTAGAAGCTGGTCAGAGATGTTGGTCATCAAAAAAAGATTGTTTTTGTTCGGTTGTTAACGTCACATGGATTTAACACGACAGCTCTGGAAAAAAATAAGAGACCACTGGATTTTGTTCTGAAATCAGCATCTCTACATGTATTACAGCCATTCCATTCCAGCGTCTGGTGAATTCCAACACAAACACAAAGCTGAGCTACTTCAGTTCTTGCACCAGGAGTGGAATAAAGTCTAAACCAGGTTAAAAAGGGGACTAAACCAGGACTAAACCAGGATTAAACCAGATCTGAACCAGGAATAAACAAGGGATAAACCAGGACCCAAGAACAATGTGAAAGACTTGGACTAAACCAGGTCTGAACCAAGACTAAACCAGGTTAAAAAGGGGACTAAACCAGGACTAAACTAGGACTAAACCCGGTCTGAACCAAGACTAAACCAGGTCTAAACTAGGACCCAAGAACAATGTGACAGACTTGTGGAGAGCATGTCAAGACACATGAAAGCTGTGATTAAAAATAAGGGTTATTGCACCAAATATTGATTTGTGAACTCTTCTTAAGTGTAAACATTAGTATTATGTTGTTTTAAAATGAATTTGATCTTGTTTCTTTGCATTGTTTGAGCTCTGAAAACATGGATCTTTTTGTGTTATTTTGACCATTTGTCATTTTCTGCAAATAAATGCTCTAAACGATAATATTTTTATTTGGAATTTGGGGGAAATGTTGTCAGTAGTTTATAGACTCAAACAAAAATGTTCCTTTTGCCCAAACACAGACCTATAAGTAGTAAAATCAGAAAAACTGATCATTTTGCAGTGGTCTTTTATTTTTTTCCAGAGCTGTATTACAGTCCATAACAACAGTATAAATAAAAATAAAATTAACAAAATGTAAATGCTAAAAATGTAATTCCAAATAGAATATATATATATATTTTCTCTTTGGTTATATCTTTAAAGGGACAGTGTGTAAGATTTTTACCCGTTAATTACTGAAATTGAAGATACCCATTCAAAAATACATTGTTTTCCAAGCCTTTTCACTTCCATCATGAAATCAAAGTATTCTTTTGGACTTAGATATAGTCACATAAAAGGGGGATCTTCCCCATGCAGAGGCAGCCATTTTGAATCCGAGAGCCGCAGAAGGACATTTTGGCTCCGCCTTCGGCAAGGCTCGTGGTTTTGGGTAAACAACACAAGCATGCTGCCGGATCAGACGTCGTAATGGATCTAACACTTGTTTTGGACTAAATTGTTTTACTGGATTTTATTCGCTGGATCCTTACGGACAAATTGAGACCAAGTTTATGGTGAAATACAGAGTTTGACCTGTCCAGAGCCTTCAAAGGTAAAGCTAAGTAACAAACCTCGTTTTGTGCTTTTCCGTATAAAAGCCCCATGTGCTCGGGGAGTGATTGTTGTGCCGAGAAATGAATTACATAGTCAAAAAGAGGAGACTGTAAGGTTTCATTTAATGTGTAGATTGTCATGGTACACGATCGGGAATGTGTGTTTTCATGAGAAAAGAAAAAAAAAACCCGGCTCGTGCGCACACCCGGGTGACCCTCGAGGTTTGCCGTAGCTAAAACAGAAAGTGCAATAGCACCATCCACCTATGTGCCACGAATCCTACACACTGGGGCTTTAAGCCATGTTACAGTGTTGTTACCTCATCAAAAACATACCTGAATTTGTGTTTTTTTTTTCATTCACATCTGTTTGTCTGCATCTCCAAAGATCAAAATGTTCTGTTCCACCTTGTTATGTCATGTAGCTTTAATTCAGTAGAGACGAGTAATTCCAGGGCTAAATTTGTCCAAATGATTCTTGTGACGGTGTGTGGAGTTTAAAAACAGCGCTGGCGTCGCTAATCTCCACTGAACTAAAGGTAAAAAGCAGCTGTTCGCTTGAAAACCACCACTACAGAGAGTACATTTTGTGTAATATTGGATATTTTAAGCATTTACGAATATATTCATACTTTTCTGTTCATGTTCTGTCAGTTCCAGGAAGAAGACGGCATCTGACGCACAACTTCAAGCACGTGAAAAGTTTTCCTCAGAGGATGGGCGTTGATTACAGATAGGCCGCAGTAACTTCTTTTTTTTTTTTTTCCTCGCTATTCAATTTTAGAAATGGCTCAGAGCAATGAATGTATCCACGCTGCCAATTTGCACTCTGCGTTCCTGAAGTTCGTTTCCATTTTGATGAGAATATAATAGTCAAAATCTCTTTTCTGATTAGACGCAGTGGCTCTGGAAGACAGAATGTGACCGTGCACACATACAGATATAATGTGTATTTGGAGAGAATTTTAATAAAGCGCAGACTCGTTGGATTGGAGAGTCAACATATTCTTCAGTAAAAGTGTTGTTTATTTCCTCACTGGGACAAAGGAACATCTAAACGTGATAAAAGCTTTATTTTGACAAGATAGCAATGACTTTAACTTCAAACTAAAAATTAGATGTTAAATCCAGACAGTCACTCGTATTTTCTCATACTTGACCAGTAGTTTCCCCAAGGATATTTTCACTCTTTTTTTTCAGAATATTTTGTATATTTGAGTAACATCATCACATTTTTGGCTGCTGTTCCCACCTCTGTTTTTGTGACGTTAAGTTTAGTTTGTGAAACATGCACATGGAGCTGTTAAACTGGAACGACTCACAACAACTCACTACTGTCACACTCTCTGACAAAATGTCTACTACTGGTTTAGTCCTGGTTTAGACCTGGTATAGTCCTGGTTTAGTCCTGGTTTAGACCTGGTTTAAACCTGGTTTAGACCTGGTTTAGTCCTAGTTTAGTCCTGGTATAGTCCTTGTTTAGTCTAGACCTGGTTTAGACCTGGTTTAGTCCTAGTTTAGTCCTGGTATAGTCCTAGTTTAGACCTGGTTTAGTCCCAGTTTAGACCTGGTTTAGTCCTAGTTTAGACCTGGTTTAGTCCCAGTTTAGACCTGGTTTAGTCCTAGTTTAGACCTGGTATAGTCCTAGTTTAGACCTGGTATAGTCCTTGTTTAGTCTAGACCTGGTTTAGACCTGGTTTAGTCATAGTTTAGACCTGGTTTAGTCCTAGTTTAGACCTGGTTTAGTCATAGTTTAGACCTGGTATAGTCCTAGTTTAGACCTGGTTTAGTCCTAGTTTAGACCTGGTATAGTCCTTGTTTAGTCTAGACCTGGTTTAGACCTGGTTTAGTCCTAGTTTAGACCTGGTTTAGTCCTAGTTTAGACCTGGTTTAGTCCTAGTTTAGACCTGGTTTAGTCCTAGTTTAGACCTGGTTTAGTCCTAGTTTGGACCTGGTTTAGTCCTAGTTTCAGGAATCAGGAATCAGGAAGGTTTTTATTGCCATATGAGTGAACAGGTTCACAACATTAGGAACTTGCTTCGATACCTGGAGCGGACAGACACTCCGAGCACCAGGGCGGCCATTCGCGGCGCCAACTTGGTTACAACAGAGTAGAAAAAAAAAAAGATGCAGACAATGTTACAGCATGTAATGACAGAAAAAACAATTGGAGAGGTAAACATACGGTGATCTTTTTCTTTGGCAACAGAAGGAAGCGTGGGGGGGATCAGATTGGAAATCAATAATTGTTCCACACAGTTCCACATCCATTATCCGAGATGTTATCCAGTGCAGACAGATTTCCACAAATTAGGTGTTTCAGTTCAATCTGTGTTTCCCTTCAGATCTCGTCCTCCCTAGTCTGCCACAGCCCCACTATCGTGTAAAATGACCTCCGGCGGCTCGGGCTCTTTTATCCGCTCGGCTCCAATTAGTGATGGGTCAGAAAAACATCCTCCAGGCCAATCCAGATGTCCTGCCATCAAAATTCCAATAGTAATCGTTTCGTGTCCTCCAGTAACAGCGGTGCCAGGCACACAAAACGTCGTGTATCTAGCAGCGAGTTCCCTTGGGACTGTCCGGCTCTCGAGACCGACGCTCCTCCGTGAAAAAATATGCCAATAGCGTTATGGGACCAGCTCCAATTCATGATTTAGGATTTCGAAAATCTGTTCCAACAGGAGAAAAATTACGAAAAATGACGAGACGAGAGAAATTAGACATCAGACAGAGCAAGATAAGGAGGAAGAAGAAAATACGTCTGCTCTCCACGGCAGCTAGAACAGTATAGCTGGTATAGTCCTTGTTTAGACCTGGTTTAGTCCTAGTTTAGACCTGGTTTAGTCCTAGTTTAGACCTGGTTTAGTCCTAGTTTAGACCTGGTTTAGACCTGGTTTAGACCTGGTATAGTCCTAGTTTAGACCTGGTTTAGACCTGGTTTAGTCCTAGTTTAGACCTGGTATAGTCCTAGTTTAGACCTGGTATAGTCCTTGTTTAGACCTGGTTTAGTCCTAGTTTAGACCTGGTATAGTCCTAGTTTAGACCTAGTATAGTCCTAGTTTAGACCTGGTTTAGTCCTAGTTTAGACCTGGTTTAGTCCTGGTTTTATCATTTTAAGGGCTGTAATAGTGAACCTTTTAGTCTATTGTGTTTTAATTATATTCCCAATTCAAACAGATTCAAATTGAAGCAGTGTCATAAACAGGGTGAGTGCTTTTTGATTCACACCACCCACTGCAGCACAAACTGGGAGTTATTCGGACATTACAACACAGGGCCCAAGTGGTTCCCACAAGCACAGAGGGTGAGGAGAAAGAAGAACTACATGTGCAGGAAGCCCTCTCTGTTTGTGGAGATCCTAAATGGGCTGTCAACAAAACCAAGAGAGACAAGGGCAAGAAACAAGACAACAGAGAATCCAAACCCAGGAGGAAAGGTGTAGGAGGATTACTTACCTGGCCGGTGTTTCTGAAAAACTACTTGACAAACTGAATTTCTCCTTTTGGCATTCACACACTCACATGTTGATGGTATTAAATAAATAAGTGGTTTTGGTGACACCGACTCTGACACATGATGCTGTCAGATGTGAAAAGAAGCTGCAGGTCACACAGACTGAATGCTGCCCACCATAAACTCTTTTGTTTTAACCCTCATGATGTTAATTAAATGGTCATGTATTATTAAGCCATGACTAATTTGCCCCTTTGTATTATGTCTTACCTTCCCTGTTACTTTAGAACACACCCATTACAGTAATGAATAAAAAGTGTGGGTTTGTGTGATTCACTCTCTCTGTCATAGCAGGTGGGCAGCTGAGGTGGACCTCTGTATTCTTTATGAAACCTTCAGAAAAAAACATTCTGTGGCCTTCATCTCTTTTCTCATACAGCAACCAGAAACTCATGAAATCAAATGTTTATCACACAAACGCTGCATATTTACTGCGTTCTTCTACAGAAAACACTCTGTTCCACCTTGGGATGTCATGTGGTAATGCTCCACTCTGTTTTTAAACTCCATACACCTTCACTAGAATCATTTGGATGATTTCTACTCAACTGAAGGTAAAAAAGGTAGCGTTAATTTGAAAACTACCTCTTCATGACATCACAAGGTGGAACAGAGCACGTAAAAGATTACTGAGACATGTGTGGGTGAAACAAAACACAACTCCAGGCATGTTTTTTGAGGAGGTGACAACGTGGCTTAAATCTCACAAGAGTAAATTTTGCTTAATATACAGAAAAAAAATTATCAGTTTTTTTATGATTTTACTGCTTATAGGTTTGTGTTTGGGCAAAAGGAACATTTTTGTTTGAGTCTATAAACGACTGACAACATTTCCCCCAAATTCCAAATAAAAATATGATCGTTTAGAGCATTTATTTGCAGAAAATGACAAATGGTCAAAAAAACAAAAAAGATCCATGTTTTCAGAGCTCAAACAATGCAAAGAAACAAGATCAAATTCATTTTAAAACAACATAATACTAATGTTTACACTTAAGAAGAGTTCACAAATCAATATTTGGTGCAATAACCCTTATTTTGAATCACAGCTTTCATACGTCTCATGCTCTCCACAAGTCTTTACATTGTTCTTGGGTCCTAGTTTAGACCTGGTTTAGTCTTGGTTCAGACCTGGTTCAGTCCTAGTTTAGACCTGGTTTAGTCCTAGTTCAGACCTGGTTTAGTCTTGGTTCAGACCTGGTTTAGTCCTAGTTCAGACCTGGTTTAGTCTTGGTTCAGACCTGGTTTAGTCCTAGTTCAGACCTGGTTTAGTCTTGGTTCAGACCTGGTTTAGTTCTAGTTTAGACCTGGCTTAGTCTTGGTTCAGACCTGGTTTAGTCCTAGTTCAGACCTGGTTTAGTCTTGGTTCAGACCTGGTATAATCCTAGTTTAGACCTGGTTTAGTCTTGGTTCAGACCTGGTTTAGTCTTGGTTCAGACCTGGTTTAGTCCTAGTTCAGACCTGGTTTAGTCTTGGTTCAGACCTGGTATAGTCCTAGTTTAGACCTGGTTTAGTCTTGGTTCAGACCTGGTTTAGTCTTGGTTCAGACCTGGTTTAGTCCTAGTTTAGACCTGGTTTAGTCTTGGTTCAGACCTGGTTTAGTCTTGGTTCAGACCTGGTTTAGTCCTAGTTTAGACCTGGTTTAGTCTTGGTTCAGACCTGGTTTAGTCCTAGTTCAGACCTGGTTTAGTCTTGGTTCAGACCTGGTATAGTCCTAGTTTAGACCTGGTTTAGTCTTGGTTCAGACCTGGTTTAGTCCTAGTTTAGACCTGGTTTAGTCTTGGTTCAGACCTGGTTTAGTCTTGGTTCAGACCTGGTTTAGTCCTAGTTTAGACCTGGTTTAGTCTTGGTTCAGACCTGGTTTAGTCCTAGTTTAGACCTGGTTTAATCTTGGTTCAGACCTGGTTTAGTCCTAGTTTAGACCTGGTTTAGTCTTGGTTCAGACCTGGTTTAGTCTTGGTTCAGACATGGTTTAGTCCTAGTTTAGACCTGGTTTAGTCTTGGTTCAGACCTGGTTTAGTCTTGGTTCAGACCTGGTTTAGTCCTAGTTTAGACCTGGTTTAGTCTTGGTTCAGACCTGGTTTAGTCCTAGTTTAGACCTGGTTTAGTCTTGGTTCAGACCTGGTTTAGTCTTGGTTCAGACCTGGTTTAGTCCTAGTTTAGACCTGGTTTAGTCTTGGTTCAGACCTGGTTTAGTCCTAGTTTAGACCTGGTTTAATCTTGGTTCAGACCTGGTTTAGTCCTAGTTTAGACCTGGTTTAGTCTTGGTTCAGACCTGGTTTAGTCTTGGTTCAGACCTGGTTTAGTCCTAGTTTAGACCTGGTTTAGTCTTGGTTCAGACCTGGTTTAGTCTTGGTTCAGACCTGGTTTAGTCCTAGTTTAGACCTGGTTTAGTCTTGGTTCAGACCTGGTTTAGTCCTAGTTTAGACCTGGTTTAGTCTTGGTTCAGACCTGGTTTAGTCTTGGTTCAGACCTGGTATAGTCCTAGTTTAGACCTGGTTTAGTCTTGGTTCAGACCTGGTATAGTCCTAGTTTAGACCTGGTTTAGTCTTGGTTCAGACCTGGTTTAGTCCCAGTCTTTCACATTGTTCTTGGGTGACTTTATTCCACTCCTGGTGCAAGAACTGAAGTAGCTCAGCTTTGTGTTTGTGTTGGAATTCAACAGACGCTGGAATGGAATGGCTGTAATACATGTAGAGATGCTGATTTCAGAAAAAAAAACTGTGGTTTTCAGACCTTTAAGAATTCAAAGGGCATCGCAGAGGCCAACCAGCTACATTGTACCTGTCTCTAACATGTTTGTTTTCGGTCCAGAAAACACATTTACAACAGATTTAACCTAAAACGACAGGTCACCACGTAGCTGATTAGCCCTGAGCAAGCGTTCAAACTGCACACAGCAGAGGTCCTCCAAAAGTTCTTATTGATTCCAGGCACCTCATTTCTATAGCAAATAGTTTTTCCACTAAACTGTCAAAACAACTGCTGCATTATATAGAATATCAATTGTATAACATAATTTGACCATCTTTTTTGTAGGCGTAGTGCAAAAATACAAATAAATTGCCAACGCTGCGATGCAATTTTAGCCCCACTGCTTTACATAATTCTTCATAGTTGTTACCTGAAATAAACATAGACAGTACGACTAAAGTATACACAGGGTTAAGGCTAGACTGGAATGTATTCAGAGGCACAGAGCAGCGCTTTCTTTAATTAAACAGGCTCCTACAACTGTACAAGAACTCACCATTATGTAATCAATAACCCTGTGTCATGTCAATCACTATTTCATCTTTGCACTGTTTTCTTCTTAACAACCTTATGTATATGTAGCTGACAGATATATTCATATTACTGTATGTCTATAATTATATTTTTACTTGTATATATAGTAATTATGTTAGGTTAGGTTTCTTTATTAGTCTCCACCAGAGAGAAATGTGTCTTAGAGGTAAGGGAAGGTTGCAGTACAGACAGAAAGACATACAGTATACATACAAGACATCAGATAAAAAGGTAGCGGTGTCGGCACAGACATAAACGACCCCTGACCATCCCCCCCAACCCATCACCCGCGCTCCAGCATTCCCGCTAACATCCACATCATTCCCCATCCCCATAAGCACCATCACTCCATAATAATACATACAGCTCTGGAAAAAATAAGAGACCACTGCATTTTTTTCTGAAATCAGCATCTCTACATGTATTACAGCCATTCCATTCCAGCGTCTGTTGAATTCCAACACAAACACAAAGCTGAGCTACTTCAGTTCTTGCACCAGGAGTGGAATAAAGTCACTCAAGAACAATGTGAAAGACTTGTGGAGAGCATGTCTGAACCAATGAAAGCTAAACCAGGTCTAAACTAGCTGTGAACCAGGTCTAGAACCAAGACTAAACCAGGTTCTAAACTAGGACTAAACCAGGTCTGAACCAAGACTAATTTTAGGACTAAACCAGGTCTGAACCAAGACTTAAACTCAGGTCTAAACTAGGATTTTGTTCAGGTTTTGAACCAAGACTAAACCAGGTTGTTTTAAACTAGGACTAAACCAGGTCTGAACCAAGACTAAACCAGGTCTGAACTAGGACTAAACCAGGTCTGAACCAAGACTAAATTTTATCTAAAACAAAGACTGTCAGGATGGGAACAAGGGCCACGGCCCAGGGGAACTGTGAGGTCCACACTAGGACTAAACCGGGTCTGAACTGTGAGGGCCCTGCTCAGACGCTTAAGACTACATTTGGGCAAACTGTGACTAAACTCAGGTCAGAGGCTCTAAGTTCTGGAACACACTCCCATTATCAATAAGAGAGACTCCAACACTGGACACTTTTAAATCATACTTGAAACGGTGGCTAAACTAGGACCCAAGAACAATGTGACAGACTTGTGGAGAGCATTTTTAATGTTTAAAATAATGTTTAATGTTTTAATGTTGGTGTTATTGTCAATTGTCATTGTTTTATTGTTGTTTTAAAATGCTGTGGTGTCACCTGCCCAGGGACGACAGATGGAAATTAGCATTCTTGCTATAATCTGGCGTATTTACACTGCAAATAAATGCTCTAAACGATCATATGTTTATTAATAAATGTTGTCAGTAGTTAAACTCAAAGAATAAATGTTCCTTTTGCCCAAATACAGTGAACCCTCGTTTATCGCGGGGGTTAGGTTCCAGAAATAACCCGCAATAAGTGAAATCCGCGAAGTAGGACAATTTTATATTTTACAATTATTCTACATGTTTTAAGGCTGAAAACGCTTCACCAGACACATTATACACCTTTCTGAGACTGGTATTAACATTTTCTCACATTTTTCTCTTGTTTAAACACTCAAACTTTTGTAGATTTTCATTAAAATATATTAATAGTGGGGCGGGGGCACGTGACACGCGGACACATGCGCGCGGACACGTGCGTTTGTTTTGGTACCACATATCCATGCCATGTGCGAAAGTCGAGTGGAAAGCGACCTGGATATCATTTTGGGCAAGACTCAAGCCAATGCTAACAGTGCCGAACCGCTAACAGACGCCTCTGAGCACCAGTCCTCACCACAAGACCAGGTAAGACTAACCCGCGCTCACAAGAGTAGGCCACCCCGAAATGTGCATTTTTTTTGCTTTATTGGGGGTCTGGGGACTCAGAATCAGTCCGCTATCAATGCGTCGCCAATACTCCACAGTTCTCTAGGACGGGGTCGGGTTCGTCCTCTCGTCCTCTCACGGGGAAGAGCCACTGTCTCCTCTGTGCGCGCGAGTGTCCTCCCCCCGCTGCGGCTCCCCCGGACGCCGCGCGGCCAGGCGCCAGGCCCGTCCATGTTGATTCTTGGCTCTTCCATGGTCCGGCTCGCACTCTCTTCCGTGGCTCGTGCAAGTAAACAAAGGCCACACCTCCTGTCACCCAGGCGCTCTCGTGAAGGACATCTGAGACTCTGTCCCTACCATCCCTGGTCTAGACCTGGTTTAGTCCTGGTTTAGACCTGGTTTAGTCCTGGTTTAGACCTGCTTTAGACCTGGTTTAGTCCTGGTCTAGTCTCTTAGCTAATCAGGGCGCAGGACAGAATGTTACACTGTAAAAAAAGTTACACTATAAAAAAAATTGAAAAAAAAAAAAAAAAAAGAATTGGAAAAAAAATCCGCGAAACAGCGAGGCCGCGAAGAGTGAACCGCGATACAGAGAGGGTTCACTGTAAATAAATAAATAGATTAAAAATAAGGGTTATTGCACCAAATATTGATTTGTGAACTCTTCTTAAGTGTAAACATTAGTATTATGTTGTTTTAAAATGAATTTGATCTTGTTTCTTTGCATTGTTTGAGCTCTGAAAACATGGATCTTTTTTGTTATTTTGTCATTTTCTGCAAATAAATGCTCTAAACGATCATATTTTTATTTGGAATTTGGGGGAAATGTTGTCAGTAGTTTATAGACTCAAACAAAAATGTTCCTTTTGCCCAAACACAGACGTATAAGTAGTAAAATCAGAAAAATATGCAGTGGTCTTATTTTTTTCCAGAGCTGTATAACATTCATCCTGCCATAAATAAATACAAGATCAGTCCCCTCCTTCTACACCCCATCACCAAGCCAAACACATTCCCTCTAAAATACCCATCACATTTCTTCTCTGGTTGTTAAGTAGCTTAATAGATATGGGGATGAAGGAGTGCTCTTACGCCTGCACAGAGGAAGTCTGAATCTCCTTCCAGAATTGAGGAGGACGTATTCACAGTTCAGTTCCATCAGGGACTGCAGATGGAAACTATCTGTTTATCTATAATCTGGTGCAGTACATCTCTGTTTTATGAGCATAATGTCTCTGTACACTGTCCCTTCAAATAAAGATTAATAATAATAATAATAACAAGAGCACTGTCGTCTAGAACTGCATTTGCCTGCCTCAAGGTTGCCTGCTCAAAAAGATCCTGAGGACTGAGAGGGGACATCACACCCACGATCTTACCTGCCGTTCTAATTAGGCTAAAGATCTCTGCTCTAGATTTCACCGTTTTGCACAATTGCCAAACCAGTTTGTGATACCATAACAGAGGACTGACTCAATTGTCGCTCTGTAAAAACCTTATTTCCCACCTTATGTTGTATTAATTATGCCTTATTTCCCACCAGTCTACTTACTTATTTTGAATTTATTATTACCATTCATATTTTTGCTCTTTGTTATTATAATATATTGTGATGTGTGAGCTACTCCGTTCAAATAATTTGTTTTGTGGAGCAGTAAAGTTTGTCTAAGTCTGTAAAGCAGGTCTCTCAAGTCTCACGCATTGAGAGTGTGACACAGGCAATTCGACGTGTTCACACGCTCACACGCCACACATGGCATTTCTCACGCTGATTTTTTTTTTTTGTTTTGTTTTGTTTTGGTGCCCAGAAAATCGGTCTGTGTGGCTCAGTTTATGCAGGCACCGCGCGTTTTCAGCGAAACCCCCCCCCCTCCTCCTCGCCCCGCTCCCCGGAAAAAAATCTTTTAGCGGGTGTCCCTGTGTCTCCTCCTCTGTCTCCCCCGCTGTCTCCTCCTCTCCCCCGGTCTGTCAGCGGACCCTCAGCCCGCGGTGAGCCGGGAAAGGCGCTCGGAGCCCGGTGTACTGTACCGGCTGTGCTGCGGACACACGGAGCGACCTGCAGCTCCGAACAGGTGAGTCACTCCCCGGACCGGTCCTGGTTTGGTCCTGATCTAGTCCTGGTTTAGTCCTTGTTTAGTCCTGGTTTAGTCTTGGTCTAGTCCTAGTTTAGTCTTGGTTTGGTTTAGTCCTGGTTTAGTCTTGGTTTAGTCCTGGTTTAGTCTTGGTTTAGTCCTGGTTTAGTCTTTGTTTAGTCCTGGTTTAGTCTTGGTTTAGTCCTAGTTTAGTCTTGGTTTGGTTTAGTGCTGGTTTAGTCTTCGTTTAGTCCTGGTTTAGTCTTGGTTTAGTCCTGGTTTAGTCTTGGTTTAGTCCTGGTTTAGTCTTGGTTTAGTCCTGGTTTAGTCTTTGTTTAGTCCTGGCTTAGTCTTGGTTTAGTCCTGGTTTAGTCTTGGTTTAGTCCTGGTTTGTCTTGGTTTAGTCCTTGTTTAGTCTTTGTTTAGTCCTGGTTTAGTCTTGGTTTAGTCCTGGTTTAGTCTTGGTTTAGTCCTGGTTTAGTCTTGGTTTAGTCCTGGTTTACTCTTGGTATTCTATGTAGATGAATTTTTGTAATCAATAGGTATCCGATATTTGGCCTACAGCTGTAGCCAATAACGGATATTTCCTGTTTCCTGACACATTTATTAAAGTTCCTCATGGACTTTTCACGTATGTAAAAATAATAGAACATTGTAACACGAAATGGTGGTACGGTATCTTTCCATTATCACCTGGACTTGTTGAGAATAATCCTGTAATCCTGCCCATAAGGCTAAACCCATCCACTTCAATCTGACTGCTCAAGATAACTGTAAAAATGGTTTACCCCAAGAACGGGCATCAATTTTAACATAAGACATGCTAGCTTCTGTTTTAGGAGGTAAACTTTAGGAGGTAATTTCCTGAAAACTCCATCACTGGTATTGGTGCTCAAAAATCTCACTTAAAGTTTGTGGATTGAATTTAAAGAGCGCTATATGCATTGAGCAGGCTGGGCTGGGTGTGCTTTATCTTTCTACTGAAGTTTATGGGGCTATATGGCTTTTGTGGCACTTAAAGAAATTTGCAGTCATGCATTTTTACTGTCATACATTTGCTTATTAGTTAGAGTGGCTAGATTAAAGTCTAACAAATATTCAGACAGAGTATGCCTACAGTTAGCATCACAGCCCCAGGGAATGTTGTTGACATCAGCGGCAAAGTATCAATACTGATGCTGTATCACCAAATTTATTATATGAGAGAGTGTATGAGTACTTTATTTATCTGGAGGGATATTCTGTGTGGAGTTTGCACATTCTCCCCGTGTCTGGGTGGGTTTCCTCCGGGCACTCCGGTTTCCCCCACCAACCCAAAACATGCTCCAGGTAAAATCCTCCACCTGAGGTCCTGACCAAAACTGAAGCAACAACATCATGGAGATGATCCCGGGCACAGTAATGTGCTGCCCACTGCTCCTGATAACAGGATGGGTTAAATGCAGAGAAGAATTTATCCTGTGTGAGATCAATAAAGTCACTTCTTCTTCTTCTTTTGTTGAGAACTGTTGCCATTTTGCTTGAACATTTCCACTGCACGTCTCAGTGTCCTTTGTGTCTCAGTCAAAGGTCTCAGTTTAACAGGAGGACTGGGAGGGACAGCAGATCTGTGTCATGGCAGTTTGAGGAGAAGAAGAGCCAAAAGTGTCCCTCCTCTGGGTTCTCTGGCATCCCAGCAGTGTCAGGGGGAACCAGGGGTCCGTTCCCTCAAAGTATGTCCTCTATAAGGTCTTCTGCCACGTTTACTTCCACATATGGTGTAAAAAGCCTGTAACATCTCAAATATCCATAGCTAGCTCCATAGCCCCTTGCACATTCTCCATGTAAATGGGAAAAAGAAATATTTCATTTCCCACAATCCAATAGTTTGTCGTGTTCATTCCCACAAAGTATTTCTTCTGAAGGTTTTCTGCCACATTTACTGCCACGTCTGATGTAAAAAGCCTGTAGCATCTCAAGTGTCCATAGCTCTTGCATGGATACGGGAAAAAGAAAATTTCTCAAAATCCAACAGTCCCTTACATTATTTATATTACTTATATTTAGGGCTGTCAGTTTAACACGTTAATTATATTAATTAATTTCACTGCAAATGAACGCTTTATCAAAATTAACGCAATTAATTATGAGCGGCAATTGAATGTGCGCGTATTTTAAATTTGGCGTGCGGCGAGCAAATCGCTGCCAGGGCCTTTGAACGGCAAGTTTATTTATAAAAAGAACGAAGACGGAACGATCAACAAGAACTTTTTGTCTAAAAGAATTTTCTGGTCACACGGGAAGCTGCTCCAGCCTGACAGATCATTTGAACGATAACCACGTCAAACCAAACCAACAAACCACCAAACCAACAAACCAACAAACCACCAAACCACCAAACCAACAAACCAACAAACCAACAAACCACCAAACCAACAAACCACCAAACCAACAAACCAACAAACCAACAAACCAACAAACCACCAAACCAACAAACCAACAAAACAACAAACCAACAAACCACTAAATCAACAAACCAACAAACCAACAAACCACCAAACCACCAAACCACCAAACCACCAAACCAACAAACCACGCTCACAGAATTTGGGAAACAAATGAGCGAAGAGACCACAGAAAAACTGAAAAACTCAAATGCAAAGTGGGTTCGTTTGTTCGCTCACTCACTCACAATCTCTCTCTCCCTCTCTCACACTCTTAAAATGTGATTAATTAGATTAATTAATTACAAATCCTGTAATTAATTAGATTTTTTTTTTAATCGCCTGACAGCACTACTTATATTACTTGAGTCCTTTGAAGTGCACATGCTGCACTTCTTAGTTGGTTAAAACCCCATGATATGATAATAAAACTAACCTCAAAAAATAAAAAGTTTCAAAAACTTCTCGGTGAGTGAACCAGGTGGCCACAAAAAGCGGGCGACCATATATCACTAGGCTATTTTGACATT
This sequence comes from Paratrypauchen microcephalus, assembly GCA_036785185.1. Taxonomy (NCBI): domain Eukaryota; kingdom Metazoa; phylum Chordata; class Actinopteri; order Gobiiformes; family Gobiidae; genus Paratrypauchen; species Paratrypauchen microcephalus. The sequence goes on along the minus strand of JAVJIX010000306.1, from coordinate 14,311 downwards.
TTAGCACAGCCCTAGTGCAGAGTACAGTTGGTTTAGTCAATCTACCTAATATTTACCACTTTTACTGAACCTTCATTGTACAGGGAAACGTGTTTCTTTACTGTGCATATGACAATAAAATATTTGAATCTTTGAATCTTGAATATTTATAAAACGTGTAGTTGTACATTTTACAGAGTCATTTTAACCCCTACCTGCCTACTGGATCCACTCTTACATTGTACAGTTTACATACAGTTCACAGTCAAATAAGATTTACGTTACATCTAAAATCTTACTTTAAAAGACAGACAACTCTTCACATTATAAATCGGAGAGTTATTTCATTACTACGACTACTATATCCATTTTCACAATAAAGTTCCCATTCATATTTTCCCCTTTTCCCCGCGTACACTTTCCGCTGCAGACTCTTACTTTGAAGTGGTGGGACCGGAAATGCCGTATGTCCCCATTCATCCTGCCGGTGCCTGTTCCTCTCGTTAGCCTAGCTCCATGGTTAGCTCTCAAACTAGTGACTGAACCGTCCAAATTCTCCGCAAAATGTCTAACGCAGTGCCCACAGAAAAGCCCTCAAACCCCGCCAACCCTCGGGTCTTCTTCGACGTAGACATCGGAGGCGAAAAAGGTCAGAATGTGTAAAGTTATCTCCCCGGGATGAGCTATTTTGGGCTAGTTTAGGTTAGCTTCGTAGTTAGCCCCATTCATTTTAAGAACTTGTGCTTATGAAGCTTTTACATAATCAGTTACGTTCTCTACTGCGTATTTACATTTTCAGTACAAATATTAATCCTATATCTTATTGTTTGTCGTTTCTGGTCATAGTTTTTGTCAATGCAGTGAGCTTGCAACTAACCACGTGTAGTTGTTTTGTATTGCATTATTGTCACAAAAGGTACAATTCTTCTGCCAACAATATAAACGCGATGATAACATTGGTTCAAACGTATAGATTGGTCTGTGGCTTTAAATATCTTTGATTTGTCTTAATAGCGAAGCATCTACTGGTACCTTTCATTCTGTAGACGTTTCTAGAAGCTTCCTTTTGTAATTTGACCCTTAACCATCTGTCTCCTTGATATGTCTGACTTACGTTACAACTTACCAATACTCAGTTTGTTGTTAATTACTTTAATTACTTTAACTTATTTACAGTCACAGTATGTAACACTTTTAGCAAAAATAAACTCAAATAAAATGAGTTTTTTTTTTTCCATTACGAATGTTTTTATTGCACTAAACATGTGTCATGACTGTGAGCGGGCTTGCATCTCCACAAACCACACTCTTCAAATCATCAAATTCAGAAAGTTTGCACGCTATCACTTAAGTCACTCTAAAAGAATTATGCAGGACTAAAGCTTGAAGTTAAATATAGCTTAAATGGCATTAAAAACATAAAAAAAACAACTATTAATACAGTCTCAGACCTTCATTCGTGGGTTTCAGCTTCTGAGAACTTCCCAGAGATCTTCACAGCATTCAAAAGATATACAATTTTCTTTTAAAGATCCCATGACATGGCACTTCTTGATGCTTTTATATGGCGCCTTAATGGTTCCCTAATACTGTAAATGAATCCTCCTTCAATATCAAGCCTCAGTGCATGAGATAGGCTCCTGAAGACAGTCAGAGTCATAAATATGTCTCTGAAACACTTTATTCTGGGCGTTGTTGCTTGAATGCAAATGAGGAGGACAGAGACAGGCCAGTGCAGCAAGTGGGGGTGTGGCCAAATACGCCACTGTTTCCTGGATTAGCAGTGCGATGTGCGCTATCACCCACTTCCGTGTTTTAACAGTGAAGGAAGATATGAGAAAAAAAACACATTTTCACAGAAAATAAAATTAAACCACTGCTGTTTCAGAGGTTCGGAGGCTCGGATAAAGGAAATCCGAAATCCGCATCTCGCATTGCGTAGTTCGTTCGCAGTCCAAATTCTCTGGGCGTGATTTCCAGAGATGGTGGGTGGACATCCAGGCGGGGGGTGGAAACCTTTCCCTGAGTGTGATGTCAGAAAGTTACCTTGTTCAGAATCGCTCATTTGTCTTTTTTTCTCAAACGCGGAAAAGGATCGCAAATGCTCAGTTTACACATTTCGCAACTTTTAGCCATGGGGGGCTAAACAGGGTAGGGGAGCTCACATTAACGTTCAAAAACCTCAGAAAGTGAAAATTTCATGCCATGGGACCTTTAAATTGTTGGCTATTGGTAAAAAATACCTTACCTAATACCTAATACTTACCTGGCAGGGGTGATACCATGATCAGGAAGGTGGTTTGCCTAAAAGTGAGGCTTGGCCATTGCACTCCGGCTTTGCTGTAACTTTGCAAATTCCCCAAACGTGGGAATCTTGACTGCATAATTTCTGCAAGTGGGGACTGCGTTCGCGCTCTCCTCTAAAGGCGGCACGGTAGCTGAGTGGTTACGCTCTTGCTTCACAGCAAGAAGGTTCCGGGTTCGATCCCCGGGTCACCCAGGCCTTTCTGTGTGTGTTCTGTGTGGAGTTTGCATGCATGGTCTGGGTTCGATCCCGGGTCGCCCAAGCCTTTCTGTGTGGAGTTTGCACTCCGGTTTCCCCCACCAACCCAAAACATGCACCATAGGTACCTCCAGCTTAGGTCCTGACCAAGCCGAAGCAAGAAGATCATGGAGATGGTCCCCGGGCGCCCTAATGTGTGCTGCCCACTGCTCCTAATATATGTATATATATATAGGATGGGTTAAAATGCAGAGAAGAATTTCTCCAGTGTGAGATCAATAAAGTCACTTCTTCTTCTTCTTAAAAACAAACAAAACCCCCCCCCCAAACAAACAAACAATACAAAAACTTAAGAATGGTTGTCAGTTCCTGTCTAACCTCATACTTGGGTTTGTCTGCAGTGGGGAGGATCGTCCTGGAGCTGTTTGCCGACGTGACTCCTCGGACAGCAGAGAACTTCAGGGCCCTGTGCACTGGGGAGAAAGGCATAGGCAAATCCACAGGGAAACCTCTGCACTTCAAAGGATGCCCCTTCCACAGAAGTAAGTGGCAGACGCTGCATATGCAGGGCATGTGCAAAGTCCAACACATGCATCTTAAAGGATAGAGTGTGTATAGAGTAGAAGTTTAACCCAGACAGTTTTTATGTATTATTTATTGTTGGAGCATGCCCTAGGTTTCCCAACCTATTATGACCTTTTAAACCTTGGGGATCTTATCATATTATCTATACATACTATCTAAATAAAAACAAATACATCATTAAATCAAGCTTATATTTAACTTTTTTTCCCATTAAAAAACGTCACTCTTATGTCCCCATTGTCACAAGTTGAGCAATGAATTGGTAGAGACTTTAATATATTTTATTGTGGCACCATAGCGACCTGGTTGGGAAACTCCGATCTATTTAAAGAGTTTGGATTGAAACGTCTCACTGGCCCAGCGAAGCACACTTAATTATTTCAGCTCGTGTAATTTATGCTGCTTTGACAGAAAGAAATTCTGAGTTGATCAGAGTCACTGGATCCCAGAACTGTCAGTACAAAACTAACTGTACCATTTATTTATTTATTTTTTTTTTTCAGTTATTAAGCAGTTTATGATCCAGGGAGGCGACTTCTCCAACCACAATGGAACTGGAGGAGAGAGCATTTACGGAGACAAGTTTGAAGATGAAAACTTTCACTACAAGGTAACACACAGACTTCATACAGTGTTCTAAATTGTTATAAATGATATCAGCTCTCTCTTATTGGTTAATATACTTACACTTGATTCACAGCATGACAAAGTCGGGCTGCTGAGCATGGCTAACGCGGGTCCCAACACAAACGGCTCCCAGTTCTTCATCACCACGGTGCCTACGCCCCACCTGGACGGTAAACACGTGGTCTTCGGACAGGTGCTCAAAGGGATGGGAGTGGTCAAGATTCTAGAGGCCATCGAAACAAAAGAGGACGCTCCAGTACAGGTAAAAACTGCATCATGAGAAGAATAATACATCTTATCCCTGGGCAAATGTATTAGTTTCCAGTCTTAAAGTCATTTAAAAGAAGGAAGTGCTCACCCCTGTCATAGTATGGGCTGTTTTTTGTCTTTAAGATCAAACGGGAACAAAATATTGCTACTGGTTCGTTCTGAGCATGACTGTAAAGAAATGTTAGGCTCCAGCCAAATGAAGCTCATTGAGGCTGGCAGTTATAGCAGCTAATGTGGTGCCAGGACCCATATTTGGAAATCTGGGCGTGAGTATCATAGCAACCAAAGAGCCAATCAGGAGCCAGGATGTTGAAGGCACTGCTGCTTTAATAGACAGGCACTTTCAATCAAATCTATTGCTAACGCTAGCGGGAGCAACCTTGAGGAAAGCCGGCTTGATTGGTCTAGTAATAATGTTCATGTTTTGCTTTACGGGCGTAATGGAGGAAATAAAATACACCAGGATCACGTAGAGCAGATTAATGTGAACATTTTAACCAAAACGCTGAGCCAGACGGCAGGAGTTATAGAGAAAGGGGCCACCATTTTTCAGAAGAAAGTGAATTGGGAGTCTGACCTATTGCTACCAACCATCTGCTGGTACTGGTAATACATTTCTCGCACTATTTATGCGTTGTCGGCAAAAGGATTCAAGGAGTCAAATGAGGAGAGAATAATTTCCTGAACCCCATGGATAGTGTCAGTACTTTTGAGTTTAGTAAGCTCCATTGGTTTAACATTAGGCTACCTGAAAATTCTCATGTGTGACCAAATTATACATTTAAGAATATGAAAGAAGAGCTTTAAACTAAAGGAATAGAAGCTTTTATGCATAAGACAGAGGGGTTAATGTTGCAGAAAATCACAACCATTAGAACCTTTATACTTTTGTAACTTTTTAATGTTACTGCCCTAATCTTGCATGAACCATCTGTGTGAACGGTTTATAGCCTCATCTTAGAAGCACTTTAAAATATGACTCTGAAGTGTCCCCTCTCCCTGACATTGCCGCTCTGCCCACAGCCCTGCGTCGTCTCGGACTGCGGGGAGCACAAGGACGGGGACAGCTGGGGGGTGGAGCTGGACGACGGCTCCGGGGACGCGTACCCGGAGTTCCCAGAGGACGCAGAGGTCGACTTTAAAGACGTGAGTTCTGCTTTAATGTGATATTCACCTCGTTACATGCACAGAGAAACCCGAGTGTGCTAAACAACCAAATTTAAATTTATCGTTCGTGTTAAACCACTCTCGGCCAAGTCTACAGCAGACAGGTGAGAATGTGGGGCTACGAGATGTTCAGGGGAGTGTAGTAATTAAGGCTGCGTCCCATTTCTCTGTCTTACCCCTACCCCCTGGTTTTGCGCGTTCATGTGAGGGCAAAGGGTGTCCTGACCGAGGGCTACATACCCCTTGAAACGAAGAAAGCTCTCGACCAGACTTGAAACGAAGCGGTACGCCTACAAGCTCAGGCAGGTTTTGGGATCAGGATGGCAGCGTCACATCGACCAGCCGAGGAGTCTCATAAATGTATTTTCAGCAGTTGTAATTATCGATTAACAGTTTAGCAGGTTTACAATTATGACGCTCATGTTCTACGTTACTTTTTGAACTGTTGTCGCGGTGTCTGTTTAGCCGACGTTATCGTTTTCATCGAACTTTCATGAAAAACGTTGAAGACCCCTGGTTTCATGTATAAACAAGTTAGTTTTTTTTGTCGAGCTGAGGTACCGATAATCCTTGACATTTGTTTACGTTTGTTTGCGTCAATTGTTGTCTCTGCAGATGTAGCAGCTCAGGTAGAGGTGAGGGACGATGACGCAAACGGTAATCAAGTGGTGTCCCATTTCTTAGGGGAACATTCGTACCCCGAGCCCTCTCAGCTCGGTATCAAGGGGCAAGACAAAGACGTAGATAAAGGGGGTAGGGGAAGGGGTAAGACAGAGTAATGGGACGCAGCCTTAGGTCGTTTTCACACCTGCCTTGTTTGGTTCATTTAAAACGAACCAGAGTTCGTTTGCTCCTTTGATTCGGACCTTTTGTTCTGGTGTGACTAAAAACCAAAAGTCTCGATCCGGAGCAAACAAGCGAACCGAGACCACCTAAAAAACTTTGGTCTTGGTCCGGTTCCATTCGAATCCTGGTGCGGTTCGTTTGAGGTGAGAATGCAGACCGGACTCGATCCGACACAAGTTGGCTTTTTGTACTTAACGAGCTCCCGTCGTATGTCGAGCATTATGGGAAACCGAGGCTGACGAAACGAAACGAAATAAAACTTACGAGGTTTACTTATGTTTTGTGTGAAGAGCAAGAGTCAGAACTTGATGCTCACATGAGCGCTGTCCTCCGTAGTCGTCTTGTCCTGTGTCTTCGTCGTTTGTAAATTGATTGTAAAATAGTGTAAACCTCACGATGCTGCTCAAACATTTGTGCGAACTGTAAAAACTGAGCAAACCATATCGCTATGACGACACTGAAAACAGCAACACCATGATTCTCCTCCTTCTGTGTTTGGACACGGCTCATTTCTGTCCAATGGCTGAGTGACCTCAGCACACGTGGTTTTGTTTATAGATGTTGGTTCACTTACAAAAAAAACTGCAGTGTGAAAGCGAACCGCACCAAAATTTAAAAAAAAATTGGTCCGGACCAAAGCAAGTGAACTATCGGACTTTCCTGGTGTGAAAATGACCTTAGTATCAGCACTAAAACTTTGCTGCTATAATTGATAATAACACTGCTACCATGCACATAACCAAACTTTTAGCAAACAAAGATAAGCATCATCTCATTTATGTTGAGTTTCAGTGGTAGGTTTTACTTTTACTTTAACATAGCGGCTCAAAACAAAAGAACACTACAGCAAGCAGGTGTGGGTCCCTTCACCGTACTGCCCCGCGGGCGCCTGAAAGACGAGCTGCCCACTGCTCCTGAAAGGATGGGTCAAATGCAGACAAATAATTTCCCTACGGGGATAAATAAAGGAGGTCTTCTTTCTTCTTCTAACACATGCTAGTCTGTGATCTGTGGGCTGTAGTTTGTTACAGCTGCTGATCTAAACCTAGTGAGTACTCGTCCAAACGCATGCCTAATATTTTCCTGGCTGTTTCTTACCCCGTACAGTTCAGTGCGTCTCCTAGTCTCCACCTAATTTAAGCCGGACTGTCAGAGTTCCTGTCTGCTTCTCCAGATGTGTTATTTGGATCTTGGCAGTTCAAACTTAGACACCTCTATTGTAGTTCCCAAGTTTACATACTGTACATTCTGATGAATTGGTTTAAATCAGATTTAAATCAATTTTTCAGTTTTCCTGGCGTGCATGTAAACGTAATCTTCTCCAGCAGCACCCAGGGAAATCTAGTGTCTGCTCTGTTTGCTCTAAAAACCAAAAGATCTGTTTGAGTCTGAATTTCAAAGTCTGCAAATACTGAAAGCACCGGCTCGAGTCCAAGTAATCAAACCCAAAGAGCTTGTGTCTCAGAAGTGGATTAGAGAGCGCGAGATGTTTCGACAATCCAAAGTGTGCGGGGTTTTTGTCTTTTTTATTTTACTCGGGCTCACAGCTAGACCATTTTGGGAGAGAATTGAATGAATTAGACTTTAATATGAAAGAAAGAAGAAATAAAATGTGTTTGTTCACAGAGCTAGGCGGATTTAAGAACAAAAAAATACTTTGAAGACGTATTCCCTGAACATAAATAAAACAAACTTCAGTCATTGCCAGTCAACACAAATATAGTGAAGGTAACAAAAAAATTACAGTGTCCATAAAGGGAGATTTACCCAAAATTAAAATTGCAATACATGTACAGAACTCAGAAAAATTGTATATTAATTTTGAGATTTTACAGAACTGGTTGGGGGTCCGTCACCTGCTTTTCTACGGATATGTGTCTGCTCTACCTGGAATGTTCCACAGACATTAAACAGTCTTTTATCACTGGTCTAGAAGCAAAAAGCCTCTGGAGAACAAAAGTAGTGAATATTTTCTTGGTTTAGGTCACTAATAAAGTAAAAGTAAGTCAGAAGTGCTGATTGGCTGTAGTTTCCAAGATATAGTATTGGGTCAAAATAGGAAATTTATGTAAAATAAGGCAAAAACTGTAGTTTATCAGAAGGTTCAGTGTGTCTACAAGCAACAGTTCTGAAGGCCTGTCTGCACATTCACATACATTCAGTTTAATATGTCTAGAGCAGGAGTGTCAAACTCATTCTGGTCCGGGGGCCGTATCCAACCGACTTTGATCCCAAAGGGGCCGGATCAGAAAACTCATGGCAAATATACCCCAAAAATAGCAATAAGTCCAAATATTTGTGCAGAAACACAAATCTATTACAGAAGTGATGAACTCTTTCTTATATTATGGACAACCTGAAACTGAAACCTGAAAGAAAAATGCAATTTCAACACAAGCGTACAGATTTCCCATTCACCTCCGTGAACAAATAGGTATTAGTAGTCTAATATAGTCCAAATAGTCCATTTTTCTTGGAAAATCCTGCACTCGGCGCACTGCACTTTTCTCATTTTGGACATTTTGCTGATGAGGGTGTCACGTCAACAGTCAAAACGATGGTCCTTTAAGAAAGAGGCGAGTCTTCAGCCAAGCACAGAGGCGCTGGAGATGCTGCTATGCTAAGCTGCGCAGAAAAGTAAAATTATTATATATAAATATAATATATATATTTATATATAAATATTTGAATATAAAATCAGCTGAGGGCCAGATTAAAGGTCTTGGAGGGCCGTATCTGGCCCCTGGGCCACATGTTTGACACCCCTAGTCTAGAGTTTTAACATGTATCAATATATTATTATTACCTCACCTTATGAAAGCCCCGACATACGAAAAATCCAAGTTACGAAACGCCTTCACGTTAAATTTTGGTCTCTAGATACGAAAGAAAATTCAAGTTACGAAACGCGAAATCTCAAAAATTCGAATAATGCGCGCTCAGATGCCCCGCTGTTATCCCCGCTCAAAGAGCACCTTTCTCGGCCTCTTAGCTCTAGCGCCGAACACACAAGGAGCGCGGAGACATGAGCACCGCGAGCACGAGATAAAACCGCGGCGAACACGCAGCCCGAGCCACAAACCAAACACGCACAAACGAACGCAAAAGCCGCACGAAACCAGCAAAGAGCCACACGGGGTGATTTAATCCAGGTCCAGTCCTGGTTTAGTCCAGGTCCAGTCCTGGTTTAGACCAGGTTTAGACCAGGTTTAGACCTGGTTTAGTTCTGGTCTAGACCTGGTTTAGTCCACGTTTAGTCCTGGTCTAGTCTCTTAGCCAATCAGGACGCAGAACCAATGTTACACTATAAAAAAAAATGTTACACTATAAAAAAAAAACTTGGAACGGATCAGGCCTTTTCCATTGAAATAGCTACTCAACTTACGAAAAATTCACGTTACGAAACCACTTCTGGAACGAATTAATTTCGTAAGGTGAGGTACCACTGTACTAGTATTTAGTATAATATCATTAAATATCTTGAATACATTAGCTAACCAGCACATTTATCGATTGATTTTCAGTTCATCTTATCAATATAAATGAGATTTAGCCACTTTTATCTCAGAAGCAGATCGAGTCCAAACATTTGTAGACCAGTGTATTTATTCAAAAATGAAAAATACACATACAAACAGGCATTCTGTGAGCGGGTCGCCTCTCCACAGATCTGACCTGTGTAGAGAGGTTTAATGCCATACTGTGGAACATTCCAGACAAAGCAATAACATCTCCATGGAGAAAAGTGTTTGACAGACCGTCCACCAGGAAAGTTACACATTGCACCTTTAAGTGACCTTGGCAAGATCAAAAACATAAACCTATACTATTTAGTTTTGTTTCTTTTAACAAACTATGACATTTTATTATATTTTATTTGCCAGATTTTCCACAAGTGCCATATTCTCTTTGCCATTTGTTTATTATTTCAATGACTCACCTTGAAATTTTCTTGTCCGTTTTATGTTTTATTTTCAGGTTGACAAAGTTCAGAGTGTGGCTGAGGACCTGAAAAACGTCGGAAACACTCTTTTTAAAAATCAGGAGTGGAAAGGTGCTGTCAAGAAATACAGCAAAGCACTCAGGTAACACCTTTTTGCAAAAAATAAAAATGTCAATTAATAAATACCAAAAACATTTCATCACCTGTCCTTGGGAAATCCACCTTGTTCGTCCTGGAAACACGGTGCATGATCCTTCCAGACGAACAGTGACCGGACAGTTTTAGCACTTTTTTTTAGCACACTTGGATGAAGCTATTAAACTTGATTTTGTCTCCAGTGTTCAGTTACCTGCAGCTGTTGCCGGGCAGATGGGAAACCGTCTTGGTTTGTTTGTAGTTAGTGAGTGGCAAAAGTACGGGACGAAGTATTTCTTTGTAGCGTGAAAAGTCCCTCAGTCGTCCAGGTAGAATCCATGATAAAAGGAGAAGTTCAATTTGTCAACTGGACAAAGTTTGTTTGCGCTACACTGGAGAAACAAAACAGCCACTTCACAAGAGGATGTACCAACACAGACGGGCGTGCCAGAGTGGACCGTCATCTGCCGTACATCTTCACCTAGAAGCCACGGGCCATTCGTTTGAGGACAGTGAGGTCTCAGATCTTAGCCAGGGGAAAAGAACTGGTTTGAGAGGTGGGGGAGTTAAAGAGGCTATTTTTGTCAAAAAAGAGAATCCGTCGTTAAACAGAAATGAGGGAGTTAGACACAACTTTGTCTCCCTTACATTTATAATTCCGATTCTTAAACCAAGTCATAACAGACAGGGAAAAAACATTAGTGCAGACTTCCAGTCAGGGACAGAAGGGTGGAGACGGTCTGTAGTCTGAATAGAGATGCTAAATATTCGAATAACAAAAGGAACAAATGAGGGGATAGTTTCAGAGCTATTTCAGAGCAGTGAGCTCCTCATAGGGCTGAATAGAGATGCTAAAACGAGACGCCAGGGAAACAAAAGATACAAATTAGTTGGAGATAGTTTCAGAATGATTCCAGTGTAGCATTGAGCTCCTCCCTGCAGCTAAGATATAAACAGGGTCTAACCAGCACTTAGAACCAGAACTGACGAAGCCTCTCGGATGAGCAACGAAAACGTTTTCAACCAAACAAACTTTGTCCAGTTGACAAATTGAACTTCTCCTTTTATCATACTTCTTTGTAGCTTTTAAACACTTTGGTGCATCACTGTGTACACTGGCAGAGGGGGGGGGGGGGGGGGGGGGGGGGTAAATCAGACACTTCATGCTGATTCGATACGATACAGATTTCTTAAGCCAACGATTCGATTATTTTCGAGTACTTGAGAATTCCCCTACGATTCGATACGATTCAATTATCCGTGTGCATAGTTTTCACCTTTATGTATTAATAAGATAAGATATCTATCTGATATCTAATGATGTTTTGAATAAATTTTATTACAGAAAAAATTTGGATTTGATTCTTTTGTGGACGCATCAATGCATTTGGATCGTCGGCTGTAGGATCGATGCATAGATACGAATCGATTATTATTTACACGACTACACTGGTAACAAAGGTTTGTTGGTTTCATTTTTGACATTTAACCAATATTTGTTTCACATTTGAACTGGGGCTACATCAGCTTGGTGATGGATCCTGCAGGACTGTCCTCAGGGACTGTCCTCAGGACTGTCCTCAGGACTGTCCTCACGTGTGACTGAACAGTTTGTTTGGGCTTTGGACAGTTTGATGAGTTCAAGCTACACACCAACACACCAACACAGGCTACTGACAAAGTGGATAACCATCTTTAATGAAACATTACAAAATGTATTCTTGTCTCATTTTGATTTAATAGTGCATCCAATCAGAATGAGACAAGAACTGAGAACAAGAACAAAGTTCAAAGTTCAGCTTTATTGTCAAAAACATATGTACAGGTCGCACACACAGCGCCCCCTGAGCCCACAGTGAACATAAAACATGTGATAAACAAGACGATAAACACATGACTAAAACATCACATATACCCGTAGCAAAAGTACAGTAAACTTGTAAATATTACACAATGTGTAGTGTAATAAAGCTCAAAATGGTATGTTTAAACAGCAGTGTCTGTCATTTAAGCAGCAGTGTCACTAGGGGAGGGAGGGCAGGGAGAGAGTTGAGCATCCTGACAGCTTGGTGGATGATCACCAAGTTCATGTTGTAGCCTCAGTTAAAATGTGAAACAAATATTGGTGAAATGTCAAAAATGAAGCCACATCTTTGCCTCAAAGTGCCGAGCGGCGTCCTGCACTGATGTGGTGATTTTAAAGGTCCCATGACATGGTACTTCCTTGATGCTTTTTATATGGCGCCTTAATGGTTCCCTAATACTGTAAATGAATCGCTTATTCAAAATCAACACTCAGTGCATGAGAAAGACACATGTACAGAGTCCAGAAAGTTTCTCTCTGAACAGCTCGTTCTTAGGTACCTTGTTGCTTGAATGCAAATGGGAAGAGGACAGAGATGGGTTAGAGGAGCGGGTGGGGGGGCAAATGTGCCGCTGGTTCCTTGTTTTAGCGGTGCGCTGTGCCTGGCCCCACTTCCGCGTTTTAAGCGCGCAGGAGGAAAGGAGAGGCATTTCAATGAAAAAAACACATTTTCACAGAAAATAAAATTAAACCACTGCTGTTTCAGAGGTCCAGAGGGTCGGGTAAAGGACTTCCGAGCCTAGAAACACTCGCACGTGCCTCCAGGCAAATAAAAAAACATTAATTCGCTCATTCACAGTCCAAACTCTCTGGGCGGGATTTACAGAGACGGTGGGTAGACACAGACGGGGGGTGGAGCTGCATTTTTCGATGTGACGTCACATAGTTTCCTTGTTCAGAATCGCCCGTTTGAGCTGTGTTTTTTCTAACGCAGAAAAGGATCGCAAATGCTCATTTCGCAACTTTTAACCATGGGGGGGGGGCTAAACAGGGTAGGGGAGCTCACATTAACGTTCAAAAACCTCAGAAAGGGAAAATTTCATGCCATGGGACCTTTAAGAGCTAAAACGGCGACGCCACAGATCTGAAGGTTACCGTTTCAAATCCTGCTCTCAACATAAACCTCATTATTGGACTGGTCAGATCCACTGACCTGATCCCAGCTCCCACAGATTCAAGCTGTTGTCGTGCGCTTGAGCAAGACATTTAACCCGTCTGACCCCCACTGTGCACACTGTGTATGAGTGTGTGAGTGTTTCCTTCATGTAAAGTGCTTTGAGTGACTTGAACATGTATAAAATGTGACCGTTGTTAAAGTGTTTCTGGTCCAGACCCTGTACAACTGTTTAACTTTATATCATTAAAATGTCGTGAACTGCCTCTTCTTCTTCGTGCAGGTACCTGGAGTTTGGAGGAGACGAGTTCGATGAGGAGATCCAGAAGAAGCTCGAGCCCGTGGCCCTGAGCTGTTTCCTCAACACAGCGGCCTGTAAACTTAAACTGCAGCTGTGGCAGGAGGCGGTGGACAGCTGCACCGAGGTACCACAGCGACGCCACTCTAAACACCTCCTACATGAACATTCAAAGTGTATTTTTGACTCACGTTGTCTTGTGTTCCAGGCTCTGGAGTTGGACAAGAAGAACACAAAAGCACTTTTCAGGAGGGCACAGGCGCATGCAGGGCTAAAAGACTTCAGTAAAGCTATGGTAAGGCAAAATCTGACTATAATCTGATTTCTGGACCTTTGAGATTACTGTAAACCGCAAAATACCGTGTGACTAAATCGGAGGACATGTAAAAAGTCAAATAATCAAATTTCTTTCTGATCATGGGCCATTTAAATGATCTTATATCTCAGAAAAAAAACTATATTAATCAGTATTTGGCCTTAAACATACTGTATCTATTTTGCATTTATAATATGTTAAGTATTTTTATTACTAAGAAAACATGCCTTGGAAATCATGTATTCTTGTGCAGGGTCATTAAGATTCTAATGAAAATGTAAATATTTTGTGCTGTACTGTGGAACAGAAAAACCAATGGCATCTCCAACAAGCCAAGTGGTAAACAGTGGTGAACAGTGGTAAACCTTCTACCACAAAAGTTATAATAAAGTTTAATTATTGTAGAATGTACAGTTGAAACCAGAAGTTTACATACACAATATAAAAACACACTTGTGCTGTTCTTCTTCTCACTGTCAGACCTGATAAATGACCTACAAACTTGGCTCAGTTACACCAGTTCTGTCAGGAGGAAAGGGACAGAATTCCTACAAACTACAGTGGGAAGCTTGCGGAAGTATATCCAAAACATTTGACCCAACTCATACAGTTTCAAGGAAATGGTACCAAATATTAATCAACTGTATGTAAACTTTTGACTTTG